>JAFBJR010000123.1:2712751-2716835 GCA_016785285.1 Brachirus orientalis
TAAGGGTAAATACCGGGGTGTTCTTTTTTGTTATGTTGGGTTAGTTAGGTTGTTATTTAATGTTGGTTGTTATTTGTTGCATCAATGTATTTTCTCATGCAACAGTTTGAAAGCTTGTAAGGACCCCAGGAAGAGTAGCAACTGTCATAATAGGATCTAAGTAAACAGACCAACAAACTCAGGTTACGATTATTTTTAAAGTACACACGATTAAAGGGATAGTTCAGCTTTTTTTTTTTTTTGAAGTGTACTTATATGAGGTATTGACACATTATCGCACTGGCTTCCACAGGCTCGCAGCCATTTCGCTTGCTCGCACTCATAACATTACTGCCAGCAGGGACAGAAGAAGAAACTGTTTTTAGCAACTTAATAAAAAGCCTTACCAAAAAAAAAAATAAATTGTGCCCCTGCTTTTATTCTGTGACATCTTAAGAATATGTTTGGCACGTCACTTCACCATTTCACAGCCTTTTTCTTCCTGGAAACTTGAGTGTGCAAACCACTCACTCCACAAGTAAATCTGAATACATTATTTTTAACACCTGACTCACAAGCTATCACATTTGAGCATACTGATGGAGGCGGCAGTGGATCAACAATTCCTTAAAAGTGCTGATTTCCTTAATGGACTTTGGCACAGGAGTGGTTTATAATCTTTGGATCCACTCAGAAAATGCTTCTGTTCCTCCTTGCATCCATGTTACTGGTGAACATGTGTTGGTCTCAGGCTGGTCCACGGACACGGTTGAGCTTGGTGATGCACTCAGGGAAGTCAATACTGGTAATGTGTCGGTACCACATACAACCACACTTGAACCCGAGTTATCCCTTTTAAGGTTACCAATACAGTGTCCAAAACAAATTAATGTGCTCAGGTTTAATGAGGAAAATGCCCACTAGTCAATTTCCCCTTGATTTTCATAATATTTACATGAATGTGCGCGTGCATGATAAAGCGGTTTGCTGCCGATGACGCGGCCCCGGTGAGGGGCCAAAGTCATCAATTACGCGGACTGAAACCGCAACGTTAAATCAATGTTGGCCCCCGGGAGCGATGACAGCTGAGCGTGAGTCCGCCATGGTGAAAGGCTGCGGTCTCTTGGTCATCCATCAACAAGTCGACACTGTGTATAGAGTCCGCCAAAGCCCCTGCACCAGCCCGGCGCGAGACAGAAAGCTCGCAGCACAGGACAGAAGTCCACGCGCACAGCAGTGGCATGTACCTGACTGCATGGGTTTATGTGGGTGGCACCGTGTCGTGAACAGTCACAAATAAAACACCTGTGACTGTGATGCAGCCGGGGATGAAGTGAAGTTGGGGCGAAGTGATGCTGCAGTTTCGGGGGGTGGGGAAAAAAAAAATGCGTGGAGTGGTCACGCACCGATCCAGGTGATTAAATAACACACTGATGAGACAAGAAGACACTGAACAGAAGAGACAGCGCGAGGGCTGCTGCTGATAAGAGCCATGATGATGGTGATGATGATGGAGAGGATGACAGTCATCCTCCGAGGACCGTCGCGGGAACACATCTGGAGAGAGTGTCACATCTGGCTGACACGTTGATTAGCCCCCACAGCAACCCCCCCCCCCCCCCCCCCCCCCCCCCCCCCCCCCCCCCACAGCAACCCCCCCCCCCCCACCCCAAACCACACACGCGTGTCACACCACCACCACCCGGACCCCTGTGGACGTGATGGCGGTGTGTAGTAAAAGTAATGTGCCGGTTTTGTTTTTGTTTGTTTTTTTTACTCACCCCGGGTTCCCTCCGTCCGTCGCCGTCGCCGCCTGTCTCTCCGTCCACTCGCGTGTCCCACCGTGTGATTTAACGGCTGAGAGAGGGCGAGCCGTGGGCACATCCACATCCAGCCCCCGCCAGCGCCATCCAGCGCTCCGGTCGCGGCACGCGGCTCTCGCGATACCGAGCCATCCTCCAGCAGCTCTGCGTGTGTGACGTAGCGTTTTTTTATCAAGCGGTTTGCTCGGCCCGATGCCGCCGCCTCCCGGTCACCAGGGGAAAGGAGGATGACGATGATGTTATTCCGTGGGTGACCACGTGGCCATACCTGTGTCACCCACTAACAATTTATAATCCACAGTCAGGTAACCTGATGCTTTCTTACACTCAGTCTAAATTGTTTTAATACTGAGGAGTTCAATTTTACAATGCTTTTACTTGTAATGCACTATGAAATTAATTATTTATACCTAATTACTTACTCACACATGCTGAACACAGAACATATAAAAAGCATATGAAACATTATAAAGAACAGTATATAGCCTAGCAGAAATAAGGAAATCAAAGGAGAGTGCTGTATTTAGGTCATACAATATCAATACTAATTGGTTGCTTATCAAGAATGAAACAGACTGTCAATTAAAATAGAAAAGACTATCAGAATGTCCCATAATTTTAAGCTTTAAGGCCATGTGTACACACATGTGTATAGTATCAAGAATGCACAGAGAGTAAAATGAAATAATAATAATAATGATCTCAACAGTGATATTAAAAAAAACTGTGATAACTAACCCTAACCCTAAGTTCTATGCTGTGTAAATAAATATGGCATTTAATGGGGATTTCACTATGGGAAATCACTGATGCACTGTAAATACAAATTTTAAATGAAGAGGAAACTATTCAAATCATCACTTATGTCATATTTCCGTCAAAACCGCCACAAATGTCATGTTGACATGCTGAGTACTTCTTCCACCACAGCATGCAGTAGACATTTGTTTAATTGGTGTCACTGGAGACCTGCCAGCACCAGTTTACAGTCTCAGCCTGAGCACGCTGACTATTCATAGAACAAGTGAGAGGTCACAGGGACAGCTTTTAGTTTGGCAGTCAGGGTGAACTAGAGAGAAAAGAAAAGCAGTCAAATAAATCAAATAACTTTCAGGAACATGAAAAAACACATTTATTAACCTTGATTATTGATCACTCTTCATGTCCTCTTTATTACTGGTCTTCTCATCTAACACCCCAAAGTAAAAAAAAAAAAAAGTTAGAGTTAGAGAAGAATTATATGCTGATAAAGCCAACACAAATCAAAACTTTTCTATTCATCATAAAAGTTTTTCTGCCTTTTTTGCACAGCAGTCATTTTTGACACGTTTCAGTAGGAAAAGCACAGGTGTTACTGGCAATACTAACACTAACAATGGCTTTGTCCTGTTCACATTGTCAGGACAGTGAGCCAGTGTGCAGCCTGAAACTGAGGAAGCTTAATTCAATAATTTGAATATCAATTTGAATATTTACACCAGTGCTTTTCTGACTGTGACTTATCAAAAGGGGCCTAAAAATAGTTAAAGAGAACAGGGTGATATGACAGTTCCCAGTCTGTGGAGTATATTTGTTTGCAATAACATCACTCAAATTTAATTTACTTCTTCATGTAACATTAATGAGTCACTTCACTTTTGTAATTTGCTTGCTTGGAGTGTGGAACGTGTGAATCTGGAGCTTCTCGCTTCACAGTTTTCCCGTCTTCTTTGGTGGATGGTTTGATATATGCTCAAGGATTAGGTGTCATCATGTGACACAAGTGTAAAACTCCGGGCATTTAACAACAGGTGCACATGAGGGTGATACTGTAGCCCATGTCTTGCCTCTGTAAGGGTGGTATTTGTCAACTACGTGCAACTCCATCCTCTGCAGATGATCGCTCCAAAAAAACACTACAAAGTGGATGACTTCAAAAATAATTTCCCTGCATAAGTATGCAATAATCTGGTATTCCAACATGTAATAATGATTCTTGATGAGAAGCAGTCGGACATTCTGTAAAGGGGAACTTTATTGCATACATACATTGGTTTTCAAGAGTGCAGAGTGCTTTTCTGGTTCTAAACACACAGGGCTCACATTTACTCACGATGTGCAAAATCATAGTAAGAAAGCACGCAGGAGAGAGAGGAGATCTTTTTCCTTTTCTGTCAAGTAGTATTTTTAGTTCCTCATTTCTTTCATGCAGTTAAAGTACATGTCAACATGTGTCCATTGGAGCTAAAGCCATTTTATCAATGCTTGTTTTGTCAGTGTGTGTGTGTGTGTGTGTGTGTGTG
>JAFBJR010000123.1:2716856-2765222 GCA_016785285.1 Brachirus orientalis
GTGTGTGTGTGTGTGTGTGTGTGTGTGTGTGTGTGTGTGTGTGTGTGTGTGGCATGAATGAGAGTCTGCATGATGCTCTCATTATACACACTCACGTCAGGCGTCTGTATGTTCTTCATGTACTGTATGGGTTTTATTGTATTGTGTGTTTCAGGCTACAAGTGTTGTAAGCACGTCTCTGTCTGCATGTGTTCACAGGTCATCTGTCTCTCCATCGAAGGGGATGTTGTCCAGGTCCATGGGGATATGTGAGTTGTCCTCGCTGCAGACCCAGCCGATGGGTGTGCGGTTGAATGAGGGGCGTGAACGGATGTCAGCCTGCAGAGTGGGCAGTGGCTCCGGCTCCTCGGTGGGAACACTGATCTCTGGGAGCTCGAAGGTCAGCATCTTGGACGCCTTGTCATAACCACCATATGGCATCGCCATCCTGCGAAAGACAAAGGGAAAAAAAAGGAAAACAGGAAGCTGAAAGACAAGGTAGCATCATGACACACTTCTCTGGTGCTGTGCACTTTCAGATTTCTTATTGTTTCACATTATCGTTACACAGGCATATACTATGCCAACACATGTCATTTAATATTAACATTCTCACGTTTTGATAAAAAACTAAGTCTAAATGCCACTGTTTGCTGTAATATTTAAGTAAATTTCTCACATAAAACATATTTTGATGTTTGCATGAACTGAACATACAGGTGTAAAACAACCACATAGAAAATTTACCAAGAACAGACAAAGAAAAACTAAGATACATTATGTCCACAAAGAAACACAAAACCACACAGAGTTCCACATATTCTACAAAGAGACACATAGTGTAGTGTCCAAAAAGTATGGAAATAAACCACAAACAGCTGCAAAAGACCAACAAAGAAACATACATTTTTAGCACGAAACATGAATTCATCACAAAGAGATGCAAAATTGCCACAGAGAGACATAAAATGACCACCAAGAGACCCTAACTGACCACAAAGTGATTAGTGTCAACATGGTGCACAAATAACAGGTGCAGAGAGACACAAAATGACCACAGAGTCACACATTTAGCACAAAATGTCCACAAAGAGACAGAAAATGACCACAAAGAAACATAAATCATCCACAAAAAGACATCAAATGGCCATAAAGAGACACATAACGATCACAAAGACATGCAAATTGACTACCTGTGATATTTATGAGTTGTTCTTGTGTCTAGTCTGAGGCCTGTGTCTTTTATAGACTGAATGTCTCCCTACTGTGTGGGGGTGGGAGGCCTTTTACATATTTGTGCCCAGGGACTTGTTTTCTCATAATCCGTCCCCATGGCTGGTTGTTTATTGCTTTCAAGACCCATTAGTAATGACAAAAGGTCCAGCTATGCTTTACAGGTTCCACAACAACCATCAGCAACATTAAAATGGATTAAAATGAGTATTGGAATCAAATTAGTGCATTTCTGAATGTGAATGATGTCTGTATCACTGCTGAGTCAAGCCATATAAACCAGTGGGAAGTTGCTTTCAGTGCTGATGACACAGCAAACTGCTGGTTGTCATAGAGATGTGGGCAATATGGGAGTCAGTGAGACTGATGCTGCAGTTATTACTCTGTAACGACATAATCAGCTTAACGTCTTTTATATCAGACAATATTTTAAATTGTCATATTTAAGAGGCAGAGAATGAGAGATAAGATAATCCCATGTCACTCAAATGAAAATTGGTGAAAGTGTATGAAATTTCACCAAGATCTCTCAATGTGAGGTGTGATATTGTGACGATATGTAATTAAAAACAACCACTGCACACTTTCAGGAGTACATTCACATTTTTTTGCTCATTTGTTCCCACAAAGGTACCAGAAATAAACATTTGAGCAAAGAGTTCTTGTGAGCCAAGCTGCTCACTTTCTCACCTCCACACATCTGGCCCTTCACTGTGTAAAGTAGGCAGAGAATGAGAGATAAGATAATGTAATTAAAAACAACCACTGCACACTTTCAGGAGTACATTCACATTTTTTTGCTCATTTGTTCCCACAAAGGTACCAGAAATAAACATTTGAGCAAAGAGTTCTTGTGAGCCAAGCTGCTCACTTTCTCACCTCCACACATCTGGCCCTTCACTGTGTAAAGCAGGCATAATTTGTGTCAGTCTCAAAATGGAACAGAAAATTACAGAGGGTGTTTTATAGACAAGGGAACTGAGAATTCACCATTACTGTGCTGATCCACTGTCTGCAATATTTAAATTGTACAGTTTTCCGGCAAAACTCACTCCATTGATTAACACTGCTCAGTGTGTGTGCGTGTTTGTACCTGTTGAAGCTCTTATACTGGGGCAGTTCTGGGTGGCTCTGGATGGGTCCCGGCATGAAGGCCTTCATCGTAGCTGTCAGCTCCTCATTACCCTTCATGGCCCGTTCCCATGGTGATATGTAGGTCCGTACATACTCCTTCCTCCTCCTCTCCTTCTCTGCCTCCTCATCCACTTTCTCCTCCACCACTGAGACATCTAAGAAGCAGGGGAGGACCAGAAAATGTGGAAAAAAACATAATGAAAGGAAAATAAATATTGAATATTTCAACATGAAGCATATAAAGTGTTGCGTCTATGACCCCGACCTTCAACTTTTGGCACCTCAGGCTTTGGTGGAACAGGAGGAGGGGACATCAGCAGGTTCTGAAGGTTCTGCTAGAAGACATATGAAAAAGATATAATCTGAGCAGTACCCATAAACACACACAACATACACACATAAACACACATTAGCACGCACATTGGTGACAATGAACTTCTCAACCCTCTGCTGCCTCATCTTGAACATCTTGGAGCCCTTGTTCTTGAGCAGTGAGAGCTCTTCCAGCATCAGATCCTTGGGCGTCTTGATCTTGGTGCCCAAGTCGAACTCAGCGGTCTCACTGTCTGACTCGTCATCTGCCAGGAAGAAGAAAGAAGAGGAGGACAAGAGGAAGGTACTGGATATGAAATCAAAAATAGTTTGAAGTCCAGGCATTCACTTGGTGGAGTCAAAAATGTTAAAAAAGCCTTTTTACCTTTTGACTCCACTGAGTGTCTAGACTTGGAATTAGTGGGTCAGTTTTTGACTTAATATATCCTTTTTCTGTTTATATTACAGATTTAATTTCAGATTTGGAGGAAATTTCAGGCATAGTTTGATATTTTTAGAAACATTATTTACTGACCGAAACTGACTGATACTATTTAGATGTTTCTATGCAACGTTTAAAACCTTTAACCTGTGGTCATAACATCTCTAAAGCTCAGGAATTGATTCTTGTGTCTAAAACATCAAGTGTAAAAATGAGTTATGGTTTTAGGTTATGGCCAGATAAGTTTTACATTGAAGCGACAGGCCTGAGAGTGATGTTGTTCTAGGACAGCAAGAGACCATTTTGTCAAACTGTTCTTTTCAATTTGCGTATTTGGTAACAGATTATAGATTGTTACGAGATTGTAGATATTGAGTATCTGCGGCACTTAAGCAACTAAAATAAACCTGGCTCATGATTTTTCACTGTTCAGATGAACAGTCTCTGAGCATTTAGTTGCTATTAAGATTCAAAGGATTGTGCAGGCTTGGCTGAGGTACAGCTGTATACACTCAATGAGCTGTGCTCTCTCCTGTCAACTCAATCCATTTGACAAATTAAGAGGTGGGTTTATCTTCAAATGAATGCCTGATATTGAATCAGGGATGTGACTGTAAAGGACATAAGTTGATCCTCTGGCCTCCATACCATACTTGCTGTGTTAAATTACTGTTACACCTGCTCCTGTGCAAGGATGTGTGTGCATGTGTTCTTGTACTTGCTGCAGAGTGAGGGCCAAAAATTGTATAAACCCTACAAAGTGAGGACATTTTGGCTGGTCCTCACTTTTTTTTCACCCCTTAAAAGGGCTTTTTCAGGTTTAAGACCTGGTTTTAGGGTTAGGGTTAGAGTTGGGGTTAGGTTAGGGTTAGAGTAAGGGTTAGTGTTAGGCATCTAGTTGTGATGGTTAAGGTTAGGGTAAGGGGCTAGGGAATGCATTATATCTATGAGGGTCCTCACTCTGATAGAAGCGCAAACGTGTGTGTGTGTGCGTCTGTGTGTGTGTACATGGTATTCTTTATGTTGTGGGGACCTAAATCTGTCACATTATGGGGACTTGTCTTCCTTATGGAGACAAAAATCAAGTCGCTATAATGTAAATTGCTACATTTTAAAGTGAAGACATGTTTTGAAGGCTGAGGTTAGGGTTAGGTTACGGTTAGGGTCAGGGATAGGACACTAGTAGTTATGGTTAAAGTTAGAATAGTCAAAGCATAATATTGTGGAGGAAAAGGGGCACTGGGGAACATCACAACAGGTTTTGTGGTTGAACTCTTTATGCAGGGGAAATCCTCATAACACACTCTATCTCTCCTTTCTCCCTTCCTCCTCCTCCTCCTCCTCCTCCTCCTTCATGCTTACAGTGATGGAGAGATCTGATGGATTTTACTGCTCCACAGAGCTCCTCATAAAAAACTCTCATCCACCACATATACTCTGATATCACTCATAACACTGAGAGTCCAGCAATAAAACACACACTCACAGACACACACTCATCTATAGCACAGGGATTTGGCATTGCAGTGCTGCAGAGAGCTGTTAGCAGTACCTCATAAATCAGGCTTGTGCAAGTGGGTGTGTATTAAGTGTGTGAGAGTGAACGAGAGAGAGAGAGGGAATAGTCGAAGCTGCTGAGCAGAGCGAACTCTCCCATGGGGATATTGATTAGAGTGTTAAGTCAGAAGAATGTGAAACTGGAGTTTGCTGCTGACTGGGAGAAAATGGGACAGACTGACAGAGGTAGGAGGAGGACAGACAGGCAACACGCAGTGACGGAGAGATGGGTGAGCATTAGAGGAGAAAAATAAGGGGTGAAAAGATTGACTGGCTGATGAACTAGTGGAAAGATAAAGATGTGACAGCAGATAGGACAGAAACGGGGAAAGGAAGGTGTAGGAAATAAACAAGATTTTTGGCTGACCGGTAAACTGTGAGGATGTGCACAGACTCATCCAATAACTGTTGCAGCATTTCACTAAAGATAAACATATCAGCCATGAAGCCATGAAGCTTGGAAAAATGCCAGGGGATCATGGAAATCAGTGGGATTCATCCTTCTGACATCCTCACAAATGCCAGTACATGTGGGAGAAGTATCCAGACACTTAACTTAGGTAAAAGTAGTACTGCAAGAGTGGTGCTTGCATCATCATTATAATTAAAATTTATTATTTTTATCAGTTAATGCACAGCCAAATTTGAGGTAATTTCACTCTAAGATGCCAAAATACACTTATTCATTTATTGATTGTCTATTACACTTAATATCTGAAGTCTATTACACTAAATATCTGAAGTACAACCTTGGATTCATATTTCCAGTAAGTACAATACTGTAGCAATACATATTAAACGTACCTAATTATTCTTCCCAACTATACTGCACTATACAGTATACGTCACTGTTAATATTTTCCTCAAATTCAGCCTGACGTGCTGCTATTTGTTTTCTATTATCTTTGTTTTTAGAAATGCTGGGATTTCCACTAAATTTTAAATTGACATTGTGTGAGTTTGTCAATGTTCAGTTGCACAGCAAGAGTCTGAACAGATGGACCCACTGGTGGGTCTGGCACAGTGGTATATTCTCTGTTTGTTGTGGGTCTTTTCCCAAGTTTAAGTAACTCTATGGCAAACAGGCAGTGATTTTTGGAAAAGAAATAAAAGGACCCACTGTATATAATGGCACAAACAGAAGAAGAACAGTAAAGTGACAGCTAAGTAGACACACAGCACAGATGCTCAAATAACTTTAAAGACGTTGGTTATTTTAAATTTGTTGGTTGAATATCAAGATGTAAACTATTTGCCGTACTGTTTTATAGTCGCACCAATTTCAACAACAGATTACACATAGCCTGCATTTTACACCGTCTTTAATGGTCACAGATCTGTGGCTGCTTTGCCACAGTTTGACAACGAGCCACATCCCTGAAAAGATAGTGTGTTACTGCTTGGAAGTGTGGAATTATGAGTGTGCATGTCTGTGGGTGTGCTTGTGTGTTTGTACCATAGGGCCACAGAGACCCCATGCCCTGATTCAGTTTACAGCGGCAGAATTTGCAGATAGCAGACACCAGAGAGCAAATCTTACAATCAGACATGACATTCACAGGGTGTGAAAATGAGATCACAGGGTATGAGGGTGCAATGTGTTTGAATGTGGCAAGCCCATGCATGTAGTATGTGTGTTTGTGTGTATGTGTGTGTATGTGTGTGTGTGCTTACCATTCTGGCTGATGTTGGACAGGTCAGTGATGATCTTGTTGGCCTTCTTCCTCTTGTTAGAAGGGGCAGAAGTTGTGAAAGGCATGGCTGCAGGACAGGACAAATGAATCCACTGTTTCATTACTGCTTCATACTAATAACCATCACCAACTGTTTATGTCTGTAATCTGCAGAGATACAGCTGTTTAAAATTAGGGGAAAATATTACATCCGCAGTATAAAAATCTATGTAATCTTTGTTGTCAATGAAACAAGGGACTGTAACAGTAGTTATAATGTTCATTTTTTATTTTCTACAAACAATGCTGTTATGTAAAAAAAAATATGACCATAATTGTTCCCTAACCATAAGTAAGAATTCAACCATGTCATTATAATATTGTTCTGTCTGTAGGGGGGCATCACATCAGAAAATAATAATAAAAATAATAGTAAGCCTATCTGAAGAGGTGAGTTTTGAGCTGGGATTTGAAGATGGGGAGAGAATCTGAGTTCCAGAGGAGAGGGGCCGAGCAGCTGAAGGCCATGGTGGTCAAACAGGCAGGTGTGAGGGATAGTTGGATAGAAGAACTACACCACAGGTGTGTTAATGTGGGAGAGGTTGGTGAGGTACCGAGGGGTGAGGTTGTTGAAAGTGAGGAGCAGAATCTTGTATATGATGCAATGTTTTGACAGGGGGCCAGTGGAGTTGCTGGCGAACAACTGTTACATGGTTTATGGACGGGGTTCTATTGATGATGTTTGCTGAGAAGTTTTGGACCAGTTGTAGTTTATGGATGGATTTGTCAGGTACACAGAACAGAAGTGAGTTACAATAGTCCAGGCATGATGTGACCAGGGCGTGAACCAAGATGGCAGTACTGCTGGGTGAGATGAACGGACGGAGGCAGGAGATGTTGCGCAGGTGGAAAGAAGCTGAACGAGTGACATTATTGATGTATGATTTGAATGACAGGGTGCTGAGGAGTTGTCAGTGAGGATGGAGACGTTGCTGGATTTTTGAGAGGTTGGATTTGGTGCCAATAAGTAGTTCAGTTTTATCACTGTTAAGTTTGAGGAAGTTGATGGAGAACCAAGATCTGCTTTCCTGCAGACAGGCAGAGAGAGAGGGAGGAGGTAGATGATAAAGATACTTTAATTTGGGTATTGTTGGAGTGCAGCTTCTTGTATTCTCCCCATGACCAGAGGGAATTGAGCAGACAAGTACACAAAACATCAGTGCTGGACTTGTTATAAGAGATTATAGGTTTATCTTGCTTTTTCTTATCAATGCAGCTGCTGTCCTGAGATCCAGAGGGACACTATTAAAATGTTGAGGTCCAGAAGTCAGCTTCGCTGTAAGGCCTTGTTCTTTAAAATTCTTGGTGCATGAGGCAACAATAAATACAGCTTGTGCCAAATTTGTAAGTTCTTAAAGAACAGTGACATTTTCAATTATCAAACAAAGCATTTTTTTCAGCATTAATCTTTGACAAATGATCATACATACAGCTCAAAGGAGTTTAATCAGCCA
This sequence comes from Brachirus orientalis, assembly GCA_016785285.1. Classification (NCBI taxonomy): domain Eukaryota; kingdom Metazoa; phylum Chordata; class Actinopteri; order Pleuronectiformes; family Soleidae; genus Brachirus; species Brachirus orientalis. The sequence goes on from JAFBJR010000123.1 coordinate 2,724,701, forward strand.
TTAAAACATATTGCAGCCAGATGCTTTACCAAATTATCAAAAAGACACTGACAGGAAGTGAAATATGATCCAACAAAAAGTGTTAAACCAATATATTTATATTTAAGAAGAAGGTAATAATTGTTTTCTAAAATATCCATGTATGACAGATTTACAAATCATTCCTGAAATGCTACCAAACTCCACCAGAAACTCCACCAGCCTCTCTTGATTCCATAATTAAGTTAAGTACACTTTTTAGCTCGTGTACAGCCTCCACATTCCCTAGTGGACACTAATTCCCATTGGCAGCTTTCGTCTCTCTGGACTAACCACTCAGATGGGGACTGGCAGTATTCCGCTGCCTATTGCACAGGTCAGAAGCAATTATATAAGGCTAGAGGTAAGTTGCAGTACAAGAGAAAAAAGTTGAACCTGTCTATAGGGAGAGAGTTAATGTAATTGCTTTTCATCTGCTGTAACTGAAGCTCATTTCCTCACTGGGAGTTCAGTCCAGTGTGGGCTATTTTTATGAACCCATGTTCTATACTGTACCTCTGCAGTGAGTGGGACTGTAATCAGCACATGAGATACATAAAAACACACATACACACAAAGTGGGAAATGTAGGCTCAAATGGGTTTTCCCCTGCGATTAATGTAAGTTCACGGCTGGAGATTACAGGCAATTCTGGAAGCTCTGGGTAAAGCAAGATGGAGGAAAATGGCTGAGCTGATGGCAAATACAGCTGTGTATGAGGGTTTTGGTCCAGGGTCCTGTTACTGCCTCTCTGAGTGAAAAGGCGCCCCCTGTTCCCCACGACTGGCCTGTTTTAGCTCCAGATAAATCTCAAGGGGACAGCTGGACAGCAAGGACATCAGTCAGCACATTTCCCAACACACACATATACATCCATCCATGTCGACTAAAAACCGCAGAGGGACACATTCCTCACCCACCGCAGAGTTAGGTAAGAAGTTGAGGAAGAGGAGCAAAGTTTCCACCATCTGGTTCTTAGGATTCAGATTTGTTTTTTTGTTTTGTTTATTAAATTAACTATTCACTCAAGAATTTCACACTAGAACCATTAAAGTGTGAACCATATAATGTGAATTATTTGAAGGGTTTATGAGCAATTACTGTGACCTCAAACAAAACGACCAGCACTTTCTGCTAAGCACCTGCTTCTGATCCCCTCGTTCATTAATTCGTCTTTTGCAGCGGCCTCCACAGGCCACATACTGGAGCTTCTCCTGCAGCCACAGGAATCAAATGACTGCAAATGACTCCTACAGAGCAATCAGTATTATTTGAGCAACTCACTGACCACTGATGTGAGATAATCCACAAACACTCAAGGCATCTCCGAGGGAGATTTCTGTGAGTATTACCTCACATGTTTTCAGTTGTCAGATGTCCTACCTAAGACCCAGGTATCCACAGGGAGTCACAGGTCCAAGAAGATCCCAGTAAGGGTGAGTTTTGCAGAAAGAGGAATCTAGAATCCCAGGTAGATTGTTGTCACACGATTTTTATTGTAGTACTGCCTGCTCTCCTCTCCGCCACAGAGAGAGTGAAACCCTATCAGCAGGGCTACTGGAGTGCCATGGACCAGGCCTGGGGGGGGGGGGGGGGGGGGGGGGGGAAACTACTCCTGTTACAGGTGAAATGAGTAGGGGTTAAAGTTTTTGGTGGGTGTGGTGTTTGGAGACGTGTAGAGTGAATGATGAGATAATAACATGCAAATTCATCAGCTTCATTTGTTTAACAGTAATTAAAAAATTAAAAGATATTCATGATTCAAATGCCTTAAGAAATATTTATTTTGTTATAAAAAAAGAGAATTATTTGACATGAATAGTTTAATTTAAGATGTACAGATTCTGTACATGTAAGATTTTGATTTACCTTGAAAAAACATTATGAGGGTGTCAAATACACTGGCTCATGACAGAATAGTAATTCATCTTACTACTGAAATCAAATCTTATGACCAACCTATAGCAAAATCTGGGTGAAACTGAGGATTTGATGAAAACTAAGGGTTTATAGCAATACAGTAAACACTAATAAATGCAGACATTGAGGTAAACTTCACCTCAGGCCACCAAATCACCTTCCACAAATTTAAAAAGAGACAAAATATACAGTACTTGCATACCTGGTGCTACAGTATTGTCGGTCAGTTTTTGTTCAAGCCTCTCTTTATCGAGGAAAACATCTTCAAGGTAGGTGCAAATGCTGTGATTGTAGATTGTCTCTATTTTATGTGTCTCACTAGACTGAGCTTTATGTCTATTGTGAGCTCAATCTAAAAACCCATTCTGAAAGTTACTGATTGCTGGTGATGTGATGCCAGATTTGGCCTAACATTTGTGAATTCTTCCAGTTTGAAAACATCACCATTTGCAAAAGCAAGAGGACAAAGAAAAAAGATATGTTCAGCCACAGCGCCAAACAGCAACTAATTTACATAACTGATTAATCTGTTGATTATGTTCTTGATTAATTGATTTGTTGTTTGGTCTATAAATTGTCAGAAATAATTGAAAAGTATTGATCGGTGTTTTTCAAACCAAAATTAAAAAGAAAACACTCAAACAATTAATCGATTATCAAAATATTTGATGGTTAATTTAGTAATAAATTAGTAATTGATTTATCATTTTCCAGCTATTACTTTCTTCTCCTTTACTTGGTTTGTCTTAGCTTAAGGGCTTTCATGATCCTGCTCTTGTGTTTTTCTCACTCTCTTTCTTTGTTCATTGTTTTTGGACCTAGAAAATCTTCATATTCATGTCAGGCTTTTGCCTGGCAGCAATTACACCACTGTCTCACACAATTTGCCACATTGTGGTCATAAACTGAAGTGCTGGACACAGGCGTTTTAAGTGAATTTGCAATTCATTTTGAAGACGTTGGTGCACCAAATCTTGTGAAAATCTAGCTCGGGGTTGTCGAGGAAATTTCTGTCAAAATCATGTCAAGGTGACCCAAAGAGAAGGGGCAGGGAATCTAATTCCCATGATGTTGGGTTATTGTTGAGCTACTTTCAAGTACAACAGATCGATTGACAATGAATTAGAAAACAATTAAAGAGCTCTCACTCTATTTTCCAAATCAATAACCATGAAATTGTCAACTAAAAAAGAGACTGAGGACGGAACATTATCTGCATGTGATCTGTCCTGCAACAAATCCCTTACCCTTGACCCCATCAATTCAAATCTGTTAACCCAGAAACATGTTGTGACGAAAAAGCATCTTTGGCAGAGCAGTGAGAGACAGAAATGGGATGTATGAGGAACCATTTTCCTTTTTCTCACAATCTCATTATAAAAGACCATTGGATTTAAGAACTTAGCACTGGGCCAAATAGCTGGAGATTAACAGCTCCGAAAATTGGTGAAATGGGCTCTGTGTGTGTGTGCTCTGATTGAGAGAGGAATGATCAAAAATGAGGAGAGACAAACCTAAAGGCGTGTAACTTTATTAATGTGGCCAAGCTTTAAAACTGTCACTTCAGTCATTAAGTGCAGTTACAGCTTTTATATATGTTTCTACAATCCTGTGACCTAGATTGTAGGAAATAAAATGCACAGCACTGAAGGGAGTTTTTCCCCCTCTGTGTGTGCATGTGTTGTGCCTTCCACTGTAGCACAGCTAAGTTTGCAAGTGAGAACTGAACAGGACTAAAGTTAGCTGCTCAAGTTGGTCTCATCAGTCACCTGATCTCAGTCAGGGGTCATAGGTTAGATCCCTTTCTGTAGCCACGGTTGGGTTTCACTGTGCCAAGGCCATTAGGTGGCTGTCATTAAACAGCTTTGAAACATATAGGCCAGTGATCCTACAAGTCGTGTCATCCTTTTTTTTCAGCTATTGAAACTAAAATGTATGAATTCGCAAATTATTTTATCTCCTCCTATTCATCTAAAATACCAAACATATTGTGTGTTTACAGTACTGTTTATGTGAAAATATGGGATGTAAAATGAGACCTATACATTTTTTAGGGACAGCTGTGCATTACTGTTATGTTAAGTGTTACTGACATTTTACCAATGTTAAATCAGTGATGAGACATGGGCAAATCCTACAGTGCCTCCATGTGGTGAAAGTTTAAAAAACATTTTCCTGATCCTTAAACTATCTCTTTAAAAGACTGAATATTTGTCCTCCAAGCTGTCCAAATCCCAACAGAACAATTACTATGGTTATACTCAGTCAGTAAAAGCCTGGAGGAGATAAAGGGTAAAAACTAATGAGATTATAAATTGGGCCTGGTGTAGGAGCTGGTGACTGTGACATTGATTGCAGAGGCAGAAACAGAGTGACAGCTGAGGTGAGTCATGTCTATTTTTATTCAGCTGCATGTCTCTGTAAAAGAATCACAGCTAAACAGACACATTGCACCTTCCTTGTTCCATCAGCAGATCAGAAATCACATCTACTGTAAAAGGCTTTTCCCTAAAAAACTACAGAAAACAAAGCATATACTACTGCAGAGAGCAACTAAAAAAGACACCCAGTCATCAAATACATACTCAAAGAATACGTTACAGAGAGGGAATTAGTTTGATAACATTTGTTAGTGCTTCAGTCTTTCCTGTATATATGATGTTGAAACGTGTACTGAAGGATGTTTCTGTACTTTTCACACCTATCTAGACATTGTCTCTATGTCATTTCATCAATGTTTTTTTGTCACCTTCCCACCTTCAACTACATCTTTCTTTCAAAAGTCTTGTCTTTTTTTACATCCCCTGTTCTTCTTTATTTTGGTTTAAACTTCACTCCTAAAATCAATTTACACTACTTAATTTTCCATCTTTTTCCCAGCATCCATTCCTGTCCTATCAATCTGCTTTGACCATTACTTAGTTCACACACAACATTTCCTTTGCAAAACAGTGTTCCATTTAAATGTGACTAAATGCATAAGATAAAGATGTAGGATTATAATTGTTAGTGATAAAATGTGCTATATGTGTGTCTGATCCAAAGAGATTTAGCACTAAAAGGTGGCTGATAAAACCTAAAGCTGCAGCTCTGATTAAAAATTTGCTATACTAAAAACACAGTTATTTTTAGTGTTTCTTAAAATGGCTCCCAAAGAGCCCTGGTTTCTTACGTCCAGATCAGAATCAGGTCAGTGCATAGTGGATCCAGGGCGCCAGACACAAGGCTGCAGACCGAGGTTGGAAGTGCTGAACCTGGGCCTTGGTACCCTGATAGGCTGAGTGCTGCTGAATGACAGCTGAGAGGCAGGTGGAGCCAGTGGACTTAGATCTGGGGCACTCTTAAATTCCCTGTTGGTCTGCGCAGTGCTGGAGGGCTGAAGGTGAGAGAAACTATGGGACTGGACTGGGTTTGTAGCCAGTGAAGAGGAGAATGTGGGGAGCTGAGGCAGTGGGGTGGTAGGTGCTGGAGGCAGTGTGGGAGACAGAGGAGGGGTGGTCCAGTGATGTTGGTAAGGTTGGGGTTGAGGCTGATAGGATGCAGGACCAACTATAGGTGGAGGCGATGTTATGTCAGAGCGCCACTTTGGTTCACCGAGTGTTGTAGCAGATCGAGGGACGACAACTTTGAGGGCAGGCCCTGTTGCTGTCGGGGGAGGCGTGGAGAAACGCTTAACTTCATATACTCGTGCTGTTTTCTGAGGACCACCTGTCATTCCTCTCTGCTGTTGCTGATAAGTGGAGGTGACCTGTGGAACCCCACCCCCATAGTTGAACAGGGAGGAATTGAGCTGGTAGGGCTGATGACTCATGATGTCAACTGGCTTGACTCCTGCTTTCTTCCCTTTAGGTCCAGCTGGCCCACTTTTTTTCACCTCAGGCTTCTTCTGGGCCTTCAGAGGGCAGGAGGGAGAGAGGAGGGGATTGTAGTTGATAGGAGGTGGAGCACGGATGTTGGATGAATACTTCCATGTAGCAGGGAGAGAAGGTGTGGGTGAGGGCTCCCTTGTTTGGGCAGGAGAGTAAGGTGTGGCAGTGACAGAAGGAGATCGCTCTACCACATATCGATCCATTCTGTTCTGTCTGCGGGCAAACAACTGACCTCCCTTCCCTGCTAGTTGTGGCACCTGAGGAGCTTGCGGTTTCGGGGCAACGGGGGGCGGTCTGGGTCCTCGTTGAGCCTGCATGAAGTTGCAGGCCTCTGCCCCCAGTCTCAGCCAGTCCTCCTCAGGACCTGACTCGTGCCCAGCCTCCCCACTGGGGGCAACTCCAGATTCAGCATGCGGGGCTTTGCCAAAGTGGTCATCCATATTCTGGACCATCGACAACAAATCAGGGTTTGGAGAAACATCTTTGTTCTGGACTGCACAAAACATCGGCTTCTTGTTGCTACGACGACGGGAATCGTGCAGGATGCCAGTGCGAGCAGCGGGAACGGAGATGCGCTGCTCACGTGTTGCAAGTGAATCAGTGGTGGGAGCCTGGGGAGGAGATGCAGTTGCCATAGTGGCATGTGACACGGGAGTCACTGTACCTGTCATGTTCATGTATGGGTGGGCAGAGGCAGGAGAAAAGGACTGAATGGGAGAATAATTGGTGGCCTGGGTATTTGAAGAAACCTGGGAAGGATCAGGGTGATATACTGGGGAAATGGGTGGAGGAGAAATGCATTTGGAGGGAGGTGGGTAAGTAGGAGCGGGAAGAGAGGGAAAGAGCTGGGTAGATGGAGGGGAGAAGGGTTGAGCAAGTGACGGACACACTGAGGTGCCTTGGGCTACAGATGGAGACAAAGAGGTGTAGGAGGAAGCATGTACTGCAGGCTGGGGAGAAAAAGTCTGTGGGTTTACTGAAGGTGGGGAGAAAGGTGCAGAAGACAAAGAGGAAGGAGGTGAGAGACCAGAGGAGGTGGAGTTAACAGAGGCATGAGTGTTACTGTTGTTATTTCTTGCAGGGATGTAGAGAGAGGTGCTAGACACGGCTCTCCTCACATCTGGCCCTGATGAATGGTTAGTAGGCGATATAGACACCATGGAAATGGCTGCCACAGGTTTGGTTGCCACAGTTACACTTGTAGGTTTGGGTTGGGGAGGACGAAACATCACAGAGGTAACAGATGCTCGAGGAGGGGTAGGACCAGGGGTGAAGGGGCGTGCAGTGCGGTTCAGAACACTTAGATTAGGGCTAAAGTTAGTGTTTAGGAGATGGTCTGAGTCAGTGGTTGTGCTGGGATTAAGATTAGGATTTTCATGTTGCCCATTTTGACTTGGAAGGGATGTCTGAGAGGGGGGGCTCAGAAGGACACTTGCCCGACTAACAGCTACGGACCCACCGTTGGTCAGAGCCACAGCTGAAGGAGACATGTGTGTAGGGCGGTTGCTGACTGACTGCTTTGAAATTCTGTTCTCCAAAGATGAACCCTGATGAACTGAGCTCACAAGCCCCGAACTCTCCAAACCTGGGCTTTGATTGTCCAGGGTCACAAGTCCTGGAGTCTGATAGGCAGAGATGTCCAGCCCTGGGCTGTGATTGGTTGTTGGTGTTGTTGGAGTGGTTGGTGTAGTTGAAGGGCAGGCAGAGCTTTTCCTGTCCAGCAGATCCAGATAACCAGAATCCCACGTTGGGTCAAAAGATGCCGAGAATCCCTCCTCATCAACTTCAGAGCCACTTAGGATTGAACTCCCTCCTTCCTCCTCTGTCTCTCCTCCTGTCTCCCCTTCTGTGTCCCCTCCTTTATCTCCCTCAGCTTTACCAAAGCAGGTCAGTGTGTACTTCTTGGCCCTCTGCCGGCGTTTCTTGAACATAAGCACGCCTTTTGAGTTAGGGTTAGGAGCATCAGTCAGCAAGGACGCAATAGAGCGGCATTTAGTACGAGCTTCTTTCACCTGTTTGTCCACAAAACTCTCCCCACGCTGCAACTCTGCAAGACAGGAAGAGGAAAGACAGAGAGACCAAAGTTAATGTGTGGAGAGAGGAGAGAAGACAGACATATGAGACAACCAGTAATGGGATTTTTGATGAATACAGCAAGGCAGAGGCAGCAAATAATGGAAGCAAAACTGTGAGCAGTGGCTGATTTATACAGTATTATCACAATGAGGAGCTGTAGTGAGGATTAGCAGTGACAGACGGGAGTGTGTGTTGTGGATATAGAACAAAGAATTCCTGCTGTCACGGTCTCTGCATGTGTGTGCGTCTGTGCATTTCTGCTTAGTCCAATACTATTTTCGTCTCTGTAGTATCTTGGCTCACCTCCCATGAATAGCCTTACTAGATAGCTGTAGTATGATGCTGTCAAATTTACCAAGAAATAAAAAATAGTAATCCCAGTATCAAACTGTTAAAATGTTCCTTAAATAATGCAACAAACTTGATATAAGGGGGCTTAGTTAAAGAAGAATTGAGATGTTCAGCCATGCTGGCATAAACAGAGAATAGGCAACAATCTCTGAGGCTGGAGGGAACTGCACTATTTTGCTGGTATTTAATTCAGGAACAACCAAACTTATTATGGCGAGGGGGACTTGAACAAATTTCATAGTGATCCATCAAAAAGCTGCCATGAAACTGTCATGTACACTACCACAACAAAACAAAGTGGAGTCCACAGATCACCACAGTCATTATCATTTATCCCCTGGGGCCGGCAAAAAAATTCACCTTAATCCATCTAATAGCCATGAGATACGTCAGTCTGGATTAAAGCAGTGCACCAACAGACCAACATTAGCATCCTTACAGCCATGGCTAAAAATAGCCAATAATATAAAAATAAAAATTAGTAATAACATGTAACTTTTACCATTTTAAATATGTATTTGAAGCTAATTAGCTTCATCAAATTGATAAAGCACAACAGAGACACATCAACTTGTGCAATTTCTCTTCAAATTTTCAAACCACAAAATGAGATGCGCAATCACAGACATCACAGTCACAGTCAGTTAAGTGCACTGAGTACAAAAGTAACAAGTGACATTAATGCCCAACATTACGTGGTGCTGACGCAGCATAGATATAAGGTCATTTGTCAAACAAAACAAATCAAACATTGTATATCACCTTGAATGGGAGCAAATTTGTGAGTGTCTTACCTGTGTACACAGTATGTGGTACTGTGCGTCCACCTACATCTGCACCTGAAATCGATGTGGGGTCCCTCATTTCACAAGTGTGTGTGTTGCCCTAACCTCCCTCAGACCCTCCCACATACACACCCTCGCAGAATTCAGCTCTGCTTGGAGCCACGAAACTGTCTGATCTGTGTTTTCCAGCTCTTCTCCCGAGTCACAGTCCATGTAAAGACCTTTGTCTCTGTCCACCAGCTTAAATCAACACATGATGTCAACCCACTATTCCTGTCTGTCTGACGGGCATCAAACACCTGTCCAGTCTCTATCTTCGTGCACACACACACAGGAAGACCCCTCACCACCAAGGTATTTCGACAGCAGTGCCACTCAGTGTGTCTGTGTGTATGTGTTTGCTTGTGTATGAGTTCATAAAGCCAACAATAGTTTGCAGAGGTAGTGTGGTCGTAACTCTTTGTCAATGCTGCTGACACTTCTTACCTAACAACCACTTGTGTGCGCAGACACACAGCACAACAGCAACAGAGTTTAAAATCAAATATCTCATGCCACTGCAGGCAATGTGTGTATGTAACACGAGAAAGGGCAGTTCCGTGGAAACATCTGTCATCGTTCATCCTATAGTAAAGCCCATACCAAAGTCTTTCAGGCCTTCAGCTTCTTATCTATCACCACCACTGCTGCAATCACTCATTTGAAGTTATGGGTCAGTCAGTGCATAGTTATTTAGCTTTTAATCAGCTGAGATAATAAAACTCAGTGATGTTAGAGAAACTGATTACCATTTCATTTCTTGGTAAAGGCTGGATAAAAACATTAAAATTGTATATATTTGTTGTTAATTTTATCCCCTAATCAAAGAATATATAACATTGCTATTATATTAATAATAATAATACATTTTATATATAAGTGCCATTCAAGCACCCAAGAACAGTTTACAAAAAAAAATAAAATAAAATTGGGCTTTAGCAGAGCTGCTGTATGGATTTGTTTGGTGTTAGGCTGATAGGTGTAGCTTCATAGATATTTTGGTGGTATATGTGTCCCAATCAAACTCTGAAGCTAATATATAACATAGAATATCTTGTGATTTGTTGTTCCTAAAGTCTTGACCAGGTCTCCCTTGTAAAAGAGATTCTTGATCTCAGTGGGACAAACCTGATTAAATAAAGGCTAAATAAATGATAAACACTAATAAATATTTTACTCATAAGCTTGCCACCCGTTTCTAATAGAGATGTGAAACTTCCTTCTTGAAACTGTCACAAACATATTACATTTTTATCAGACCATTTGACTTCAATACTTTTTACACCCTGCATATAAAAGTGAAAATTATACTGAATATTGAAAAAAGTATTAGCTACATTTGCTTTTATACAGCAATACCATGACACATTAGAAATATTTTTTGCAAGCCTTGGTAACCTGTCTTTAAGATTAATCAGTTTATTGTTCGGTCTATCCGCTATTAAAAAGTATTGAAACCTGTCCATCACAATGTCTCAGACCACCAAGAGTAATTACTTTCCCAAGAGTCCAAAAATGCAGATATGTCAAAATCTGTAAATCATCACAAATCTAGGATTTTGCTTGTTGCTTCATTTTTGATTAGAAACTTACACTTTGAGTCAGCAAACGTGACCTCACTGGACATTTTAATGATAAAAACCAAACAGAAAGTCAGAAATCAAACATTTGTCACAATTTGCACACACTTCAGCTATTTGGCGCGTAGGCTTAAATCAAAATGATGTCCAATCTGTCAATCAGACGCTCCAATGCCTACAGATACAACCAGTGAGGTAAATGCCCACAATACTGACAGAGGTGCACTGCTGTCTCATGGGACAGAAACATGAGAGGGGAGTAGGAGGGTAATTTTATAAGTGAGATGGTATATCTCACTTAATCACCACCAGCCAATATACAGTATGTAACAGGATGCTTCAGTTATAGAAAAATAACCACTAGGGGGCGATCTAGCTACAGGTCTGAGTTTGAATGCAAGTTTGAATGCAAGGGGAATCTTTAAAGAGACCATGTGAGTCAATAGAATTAAAATGAAATGTTTGCATGAGTAACTAGGTGTTTTAGCAGATAAGTTTACATTCATATTTTTTATATATATATAATTGTATTTTGCAAGTATTTAAAAGATATTAGGGGCCCACGGTTGGTGTAGTGGTTAGCACTCTTGCCTTTGCAACAAGAGTTCACAACCCGGTTGGAACAAGGCCTTCTGCAAGGAGTTTGCATGTTCTCCCCGTGGTGCGTGGGTTCTCACCGGGTACTCCAGCTTCCTCCCACAGTCCAAAAACATGCAGATTTGGGGACTAGGTTAATTGGACACTCTAAATTGCCCATAGGTATGAATGTGAGAGTGAATGGTTGTCTGTCTCTATGTGGCCCTGTGATGGACTGGCGACCTGTCCAGGGTGTACCCTGCCTCTCGCCCTGTGTTAGCTGGAGATGGGCACCAGCGCCCCCCGCGACCCCTAGTGGATAAAGCGGTAGAAAATGAGTGAGTGAGTAAAAGATATTAGGGTGGACATGCTGAATTATTAGTCCCGTTGTTTTAGTAAATGTTTGTAAATGATCAAACGCAAATATGATCACTGCAGCCTTAAACAAATTCTCCAGGAAACCAGTTTGTTCTTTTTACTGATTTTACTTTTATTTTACTAGAAAGTCAATTTGAAAATTATTATTTATCAATCATTTACAAGCGAGGCTCTTTGCAGTTTTATATATATATATATATATATATAATAAAGATATACTCACTGGCCTGCCGTGCTTTGTCCATATAGGAGGTGGAGAGCTCATCACTGACCGGTATCTGCTGTGGTCCTACCATGGGCACCAGTTGTTTGCTGGAGCCCAACATCAGAGCCTCTTTTGCCCGTTCAGGAGACACCAGTGGTGGGCAGGTCAGCCCAATGCAGCCGCCTGCCTCCTGGAAGCCACTGTCACCCTCTCCCTCTGCTTCCACACGCCCCTGATCCATGGTAGGGGTGAGTGTGTGAGGGGTCAGAGTGTGTGGAGTGTGTGCTAGTGTGGTCCACTCTGTCTGGAGAGGCTGATAGATCAGCTCTCTGCGAGGGACACCAGGAAGACCCTGACCATCCCACTGCCCTTGCATGGAAACTCCTCCATCTGTGGCACTCTCATACCTTAGAACAATGAAAGAACACAGCATAGTAAATATTTTTTACAGTATCATGAAAGAGTGCAAACTTAACTCACCATGGTACTGGACAATGTGATGTAAGTGCATTTTGGATTTGAGTCTGATCTGAAGCTCATGCTCTCTGCCCGAGTACAATTATGATAATAATTTATTTATCACCAAACTCATTAAAAGTATATAAGTATCAAATCAAAGAACACATACACAATTGTCAATAGGTCAAAGGTAGGTCAATAGGTCAGTAGTAAGAGGAAATTGAAGGTAATTTATGGCAAAATAAATAATTAAAAAAACAGTAAGCTTTTCATATGGTGAATTGTAAATGTGTCCCCATCTCTTACCTATCTATCTCCTAAAAATGTTTTGATTTTTCTTCATAGATGCTATATCTGTATCTATAGTATATCTGTATCTATAAACTGATAACTGCCACGATAGATGCAATTTTAATATGATTTGTGGTGCTTTTCAATGTTCTTTATAACAGAAGGCAAAAAAACAAAATATTAAAAATAACAAAACATATGGAGATCATAATGTTCAACCACATCAAACTTAAAGTACACAGAGAAATCAATCAACTTAACAAAATGTAACTGTTTCAAAGGTTTGACAATTGGATGTGGACAAAATATGGTATCTTGTTTCGGCTTTTTAGGGGGAAAAAACAGTAAACATTGTAGAGGAAATGGGGAAGTATTAGGTCTTCATGTCTTACCCGCTCATCTCTGAGGTCTCCTCTTCCTCTTGGTTGTCATAGCGAGCAGGTGAGCGAGCATGAGGAGGTGTGCGGCGCTGGCGTCGGTGAGGAAGTGACTGTGTGTCTGCGTCACTGTCTGTTTCTCCATAGTAGGCCTCACTGTCTGGAGGTGAAGTTATGCCCTTAGGTATGCCAGTAGGGGAGAGGAGAGAGGAACAGCGGGGGGGTAAGGGGGCAGCCGGGGGAGACAGAACCCTAATGGGGGAGCGAGCCGATGCGGAGCAACCAGAGTAAGATGAGGTGTAAAATCCAGAGGGGGCCCTGGTAACACAAAGAAAATTTGCATACTGTGGCTTTATAAAAATATGAGTGTTTTGTACAGAATTTGTGGGAGTAAAGCTCTGACCTTTTAACCCTGAGGCTGAGTGTAGCACTCTGTGCATCTATGAGACTCATGGCCTGAGCATGGCTGAGCTCTGCACACATTTGGTCACCAATGGCAACCAGCTCATCATGTTCCTTCAGTCCAGCTCTGCAGGCTTTGCTGCGTCTGCGTACCTGCAGAGGGGAAAGAGTTTTGTCACACAGAAATATATAAAAGCAAACTAAACACACTAATAATCCACTGTTCAGTTTTTCCTAACCTTTTGGGCCACACTACTCCCTCTCTGGACTCCCAACATTTTATCCAACCTGTGTTAATGTGGTTAGAGCAACTCATACACTGCCTTGATTTCTCTGGTTACTATCCTAGTATGGGCCGTTCTGTAAGGAGTTTGCATGTTCTCTCAGTGTCTGCATGGGTTTTCTCATTGTTCTCTGATTTCCTTCCAAATGTCCAAAAACATGCAGAGGTTATTTGGACACTCTAAACTGCCTATATGTGTGAGTCTTTGAGTGAACAGTTGTTTGCCTCTATATGTAGGCCCTGCAATGGACTGGCAATCTGTTCAGAATGTTTGCCTTACGCAAGCTGGGAATGGCACCAGCAGCCCTGCAACCCTCTTGTGGAGGATAAAAAGATAGAAAATGGATTGGATGGATGGATGGATGGATGGATGGTCATTTAAATGGTTTTCATGGTCAGAAAAAAAGAAGGGGCCCTGATGAACAGCTATTTTTCTGAAAATTTTATAGTATGATGTATTTTTTCCATGCTTTTTTTATTGGTTTAAAATGACTCAGGACTCAGCAGGAACAGGTGATGTCGACTATATGGCATCAATATGGATATGACAACTTTTATAACATAAACTACATTTTTAAGTTGAGGAAACCACACCCACACTGTCTCAAATTTTTTGCAAACTTAAATTCAAATTTTTGCTATTATATTCATGAATATTAACATTATATAGAAGTACTATGATGTTAAATATTTAACATTATAGAGAAGGTTAAAAGATTAGAAGTTCTCTGAACTTTACACTTTATACTGTACACCTCTCATAAAAGTCCTACAGGTAGTGTAATGTCATTCAGTGAGAGTCTTTTTTTTAACCACTGAATGACCTGCAAGGCTCTGCAATTTTATTTTTAGCAGCTGGCCTCTTACAAATCACTGCATCAGAATAACTACTGAAGTCATGCAGCTGTTGCTGGAGGTCGCAAAGAGATGATGTCACAGGATCTTTCAGGAAGCATGTCAGTGGGAGGTGGATGATAGAAGGGAGGATGAGACCCTCTAAAAGAAGATGATAAGGTCCTCCCCTCTGTCGCCTAACATTTATCACTGCTGATGATGGTAAAAATGTTCAGTGTGTTCCAGCACCTACTTGGACTCCATAGGCGGACACAGTGTATTCCCTTATCGGTGTCTATTGACCCAAAGATTTTATTCCACCATCACACCAACACGTATAAGGACAATATTTTTGTGCCACAGCACAAACACACAGAACACAAGTGAACATCATGAAAGAGTAGCTTCGAACAGCTGCATCACCAGTCTGGCCATGAGGTATGAATGTTATTCACCATATGTTCTCCACATACCCAAAATAAAACCTAGCAGGAAGAAATTCACATTTCTAGACTGATGAAGATAGGAGTTTGTCTAATGTGAAAGTGTGAATAATATTGAATTAGGTTAAAAGATTTTAATTGACTGTGATATAGTATATGTACTGTATGTGCGTGTGTGGTATTCCTTATGTTGTGGGGAATTAAATCTGTTTACACAGCCACATTATGGGGACTTGTCATCCTCATGGGAACAAGAAGCAAGTCTCCATTACATATATTACTATTTTTCAGGGTGAAGACATGTTTTAAAGTTAGGCTGCGGTTAGGGTTAGGTTATTAGGGTTAGAGCACTAGTAATTATGGTTAAGGTTAGAGTAAGTCTCCAGGAAATGAATATGAGTCAATACAATGTCCTCTAAAGTCATGGAAACCAGTGTGTGTGTGTGTGTGTGCGTGAGTGTGCATGTGTGTGAACAAGTGGCCTTTTTCCATGTTCAGCCTCCAGCTCCTCTTAAATGAGCTATTCTGATCCTCTACTTTGCACTCCATTCCAGACAAGGCTTATCTGAGGTATGCAAACATGCACAAGTGCACACACGGGCACACATACAAACACATGTACACACTAACAACTGGTTATACACAAACATACACTGTCAACAGAAAGCACACTCTGATCAGGTCGCATTAATGATGACCTTATCTTCTTCTAAAACCTGGATAAAGAATAAAGAAAGTTTTTTTTTGCCACAGCAACTGAACTTCCATTTTGAATCAACGGTTATAACATCAGTGTGAGCGAGGTCACATTCCTGCTCTCCAGAATAGCTTTTCTTATTAGAGACAACATCCTTGTCTGTCAACAGATATAAACACAGACATAAAAAGATTGGGGAGAATCCAAACAGCATAAAATGTGCTTAAAGTTAAAGTATTTAATGCCCGGTATGTTAGCTGACAATGAGAAATCTTGTAATACAAGTAATGTGCATTTGCCTATCTTAAAGTATATTATGTTTGTCATCCGGATGCAGCAATGGAACCAATGTACAATCAAATCACAAAAATGTGTCAACATCGCACAAATGTGGCCAACTTATCGTCCAACTTATTTTTCCTCAAGATACAGTTGCATTAAATACATGAAAGATAAGCGAAAACACCCGAGGAACAGTTAAAGAGGTGACATTTTTTGTTGAGGAAATTAAGTGTAGAAGAGCGATAAACTGCAGTAACTCACAAATGTATGAGAAGTTACCCAACTTCACTGACAAAATAATGCTTAAATTTAGGTATATTACCATCTTCACATTTTTGTACATTCATTTACCACAAATTTAAGCTCTTGTGGCAATCAATGTAGCTTTTTTTCATTTAATCCTGACTGAATACATACATTTATAGCATCTCTAATAAAAGCTTGCATTACCAACACCAAACCGCAAGACTGACCATCAAGGCCTCAGAACTCAATTAACAGCTGCATTCTCTATTAGACCCATCTCCTCATGTTACCACCTTGGCAGTAAGTCTCATCTCTAGCATACTATATGCACACATTCCCATGCGCGCATGCATGCACACATGCACACACACACATACTCTACACTTTACCTTAGCCACCTGTAGAGGTTTTTGCTGCTCTGCTCCTCCCTGCAGCCTGAAGCCCCAGGGGCCTCCTCCTGTAAGGGAGACCACTATCTCCTCTGCCACCATCCCAGCTCACAGCCTGCTGTGTGTATGAGAGTGTATGTGTTTCTCTTAGTTCCTCGAACCCAGCAAGTATCAATGAGGCCTCTGTCTGTGACCACAGAGAATCACTCCACCCATGAGCAGACAAGGGGGTGGCTGGCTTTCATCTGGCTTTCAGCTGTGTTGGAGGGTGGGCACTCAGGAGGGTGAGAAGGGGAAAAGTGTGTGTGTGTGTGTGTGTGTGTGTGTGTGTGTGTGTGTGTGTGTGTGTGTGTGTGTGTGTGTGTGTGTGTGTGTGTGTGTGTGTGTGTTCTATTCAACACTTGCCATGTCACTCTCATGCACACTCTATGGGAGAGGATGCTTGCTGATATACACTCCAGAAATAACCACCAGCACCATTCCCTCTTTAACCCCCCAGCTCAGCCACACTGGACAGTAGCCAGGACTCACATATTTGTCTCCATCTACCCATAGCACCCCAATCTTAGATCACGTAGAACGAGATGTAGCTGAGATATTTTAGGAATTTTGCTTACTTTATGTTTTAAATACTTTAACAGCTTTCAAATGTGTGCCCCAGTGGCCTTCCAGGAAACATATTTCTTAACATGCCCTGGCTTCTGCAGTGTTAATAATGAGTGATAATGAGAGCCAGCTCTTGTGCTGATACATCAGCTTGACCTCTGGGCAAGTGATTACAGAACTTACGTGGCCATAAAGGATATGGATCTACAACAAATTAAGATCACCTGATCAGAGTCATGTCACATTTGTGACGAATAGAAAATTGAAATAATTTCATATTTAATTTGATTCCAAACAAACTCTCTTTAACTGTAAGTGGTATGTTTTCATGGTGCACTACGAAACTATGGCCAAATCTGCACACATTGGCATGATCTTAAGTCTTTTGTTTTTCTTCTTTTTAATGGTGGGTGTCAAAAAAACATGTTTTTTAGCAAGTATGCTACTTGCACAGTGGAACTGGGGAGCCCCAGACAAAATTCTATTCTATTCTATTCTATTCTATTCTATTCTATTCTATTACATGTGGTGTCATTTTATATACACTACTGATTAATATAAATTATGGTTATAACATATATCATTATCTTGTTGTCATCTACGGCTCCGGTACAGTAGAGGAGGTGAACGTGCAGGAAGTCCCTTTGCTGTCTCCGGATGTGGACGTGGCACAGCGACGCAGTAGTTCCGCTCAGTGTTTGCTCCTGATACCGAGAAGGGATTAGTGCGAAACACCCCGGGACGAATTCGGCTTCAGAGTTTGTCAGCCACCGGGTTCGCAGCTTGGCGCGGACGGAGGATAACCTCTGCTACTTACAACACTTCGGAGGTAGGTCTCGATTTGAGACGAGGTAAAGTGTGACACATAACCGTCTAGGTTAACGTGGGGGAGCCTGTATTCTGCTACGTTAGCTCATGCTTGCTAATGCTAAGATACGGTTAGCATTACTCGATGCAATACCTGTGGTTTCCCTAGCTTAGCTATTGAGCTAACTTTTACCCGGTCCGGTAGTAGCAAACCGGCCTCAGCTGATTAACCGCTCCCGGTGTCGTCGTGGTTCAAGTTGTCTGACTGCGATTCGCATCTGATTTTGATTATCATGACATGTTTAACGTGTAAAGCGAACGCGTTCTTGAGACTTAGTGGCAGTTAGCTGTATTTGTGCTACTTTGTAACGTTGGGCTGACAGGTTGTGGTGTTAATGTCAACTAGCCAGTGAGCTAATTGTAATGCGGCACTGAGGTTTGTTCCTGTTTACACACTGCTAGACTTGCCAGCACTTTTTCTTATTGTCGAACGTAATGGGTACGGCGCTACGTTTTAATTTCCTCTTAAATAGTTGTTGTCAACCAAGGATTCAGACAACGCTAACCCAGTTCCTCAAATGTAAGGAGCAGATGTGGGTCACTTCGTAGGCCCGACATACTAAATAGCTGTACGGCTTCGGCGATTGTGTTTCTCGTTGTGGCACCTGTGCTGCTGAATTATTCAAAGGCCCCGCTCGTTTAGCCCGTGTTTGTCTGTTAGATGATACTCATCACTCTGTCAGAAATATACAGTCTCCACAAGCAAAGTGGATCAAAGACGCCACTCGTGTTTATCTGTCAGCAAGTTTAAGGTTAATACTCTCATTCACGTTGATACTCTACGCATACTGTATAGAAGTTACACATTGGCATTTAAGAAAAGGATAGCTAACATTGTTGCAAAAAAGTCAAAAGAGAATGCTTACAAACCAACACAGATACAACACTAACAATAAGGACAGTAGGATGTTAATAATGACACAAACAGATCCCATCTAAGAAGCAAATATTTATTAATAACAAATTAAAATGTCTCTTGGATAACATTGTGTTTAACTCCAGGGACTCATGTTGCTTATTCCACTTATTAGTAGCAGGTAAGAGCAATGTTAAATATAAGTTAACATCCACACTGTCTCCACTCATTCACACATTCCAATATCCGAAAAAATATTAGTTACAAGTCTTTTAGAACATGTATAGAGTTTTGGTCGTTGGCTGAAGGGTTTCATCCCATGCAGCTTTTCCCCGTCTAATGAAAGCATCTATTGTTGCTCAGTATGTGCACAAACTCAGTAGTGAGTGACTAAGAAGCAACCTGTGGGTGTGGCCGTACAAACACGCAAAGCAAGCCAATAAAGGTGTTTCCTGTGACCCTGGAAATAACGTTATAAGAAAGTTTAATATGTAACTGAATGTAACTGTAGAAAGTCAGGTGCAGGACATGCCGCTTAGTCAGGGTCAAGTCAGACAACTGGCTCTACTTTGTATCTGCTATATAATATATCTGCTATTTTGAGTGGCTGTCAAATTTACCCATATTATGAAGAGTCACTTTAGACACACTGGAAAACAAATTGCCACATGATTCATTCATTCATAATGTCACGGGCTTTCATAAACTTCATGGGAATTTATATTCTGGAAACTAAATAATAAATGTAAACTAAATAAATGTAGCGATTGTTGGTGAACAACCACTTTACAACTGTCTGTCAATTTTGTCCAGAATTAGGGATGAACTGAGGATGAATGTAAATCAGCACACTCCAATGGCCCCTCCTTATGCCCAGCCACAGCCTGGCTACAGCCACCCTGGCTATTCTCCTATGGATGGTGGATACTCTGGGCCCTATGCACCCTACAATGGCCCTGCTTCAGCCTACCAGCCTGGGGCTCCACCACAAGGTATAATGCAGTGCCCAAGCAAGTGTGAGTCTGAATGAGTAAAACAGAGAAGCAACAAATCAACTCAGCTGTGATGCTGTCAGAGTAATGGCTCATAACCTGGAATATATTTTAATTTATTATTTTTTTCAATAAATACTGAACTGCCATGGTCAGTTCTGTGTTGATCCCTTTGCAAATACATATTCAGTGAATATATAAATACAACCTTGTCATTGTACAATCATTATCTTAGATGTTCTCACTTCTTCATATTCATATTTTCCTACATTTCTCTGTGTATGCCTCCTTTCCCCCTCTTTTCTTATCGTATTTCAGAATATTCTCCTTTCACAAGCTTTCCCTCTAAGGCTGTGGCAGCCACCCCAGCCTCTGACCTCTCCTCTCCTCTTGACTTGGGTAAATGCTTTCTTATTTTCTTGCTCATTTCACACTCCATGTGCTGTGTGACAATAAAGCCTGCTTTATACTGTGTGAGGCTATACACACCAGAAATCACGACATTGCTGCAGACACAAAGGCTCTGATGGCACTGTCAAAAATTTTTTTAACTAAACACACGCTAAATGCCAAGGATGCATCATAATCTGCTCGGCCAGAATTGTGTTTATAAGCAGCTCTGTAGATCTGAGAGACAGAGACAATCACATGATTCTGGAGCCGTGAAGTTAAGTTTTTTTGGCATAATTAAGAGAGCAGAAGTTACATGTAAGCTATACCAGACACAGAGACTTCACTCATCCATCACAGATCTCCTTTACTGCTTCAGTGCAACTAATTTGATATGAGAGGTAAAAACACCATTCAAATGTGCTAATAAAAGGTTGCAGTGTTTGAAAATGAAAGTGATTGACTGTATCTATTTCAGTGTTAAAACAATATACAGTACATCAGTGATCGACTTCTTTGTTGACTTCCTGTTTATTCTGACTAGTTTGTAACGTGTATGCGCTTAGAGAGCTGACCATAAACACCTCTATGACTGCTTGTAGGGTGTGCGCTGTCTGCGGAGGTCCAGGCCACAGTGTCCCCCGCGGGTATAAACAAGGCTTAAGTTCTCTCTGTCGCTGCAGTTGTTTTTTGCCCATGTTTCCCCTTTTCCTTTTTCCTCTAAACAGTAGAATAGCCTTTTGAGTCAATTTAATGTGTGATGTGTTCTTAACATATTCTATTAAGTAACCACACTTAGACGTATGTGAAAGAAATAAACGTTATTCACCTGACAGTTATAGTGACTCGTAAGTAACAACCCTGTTTGTCTCATTTTGATTTTCAGCCTTGATAAGTACATTTGTCCCATGAAAATTACTGACCCTCTTAGCACAGTCCTTACTAGCCTGATTACCTTAGCCAAGAGGGTTGTTCAGTCTGGCTATTAGCAGGCTTACACAGAAACTACTAAATTGATTTTCTTAATGGTTCAATGTCGCACCCATTAATTTTTTGGAGCAGATCTGATTTAATGGTGTAGATCTAATTTAATGGTACAGAATTTCTTTCCACTTCCTTTAACATAGTGGAATAGGACTTTCTTTTGCAATTTCATGAATTTCTCAGTAACAATGCAGCCAGAGATCATTGGAAATCAACACTGGAAAAAAATGGGTAGATTAATATTTATGAACATTTAAAACATGGTGTGGATTTGGATTTTGTAAAATTGGACAAAATACATTTATGGTGTTTTGGGTAGGTCACCATTATTTAGTAACTATATGAGTTGTTTTGCCAGTCAGTTATTGTTTGCATTGATAGTTAGATAATATGTAAGTGTTGGTTTATTGTTGCTTTTAGCATTTGTGTTAAGAATTTTTCTAGTTTCAGGACATGTATGTGCATGTCTACATTCAGTTTGTAACCAGTATTTTGACCACCAGTGTGTGTACCATGTGTTGTAGCCTGTAGCTACATTATCTTCACCTTGCTGTACCAGTCTTTTCACATCACGAAAAGTTATCAGAACAGATTTTGGATGGTTTGTCATATGTATGACATTGCTCTTTACACATGTGATTTGTTGTCCCTACTTCTCAGGTCCTGCCAGAGGTCCTCCCACCTCTGCACCCCTGGTCTCGGCACCTCAAGCATACAACCAGTACAGTCAAGGAAACATGCAGAATGGGCCTCCACCTATGACACAAGCACCACCCAGGTAATACAATTGACTGTTCTTTGTAATAAAATGTACTCAATCCAATCCCAAAAAAATACATTCAAACTATTAAAATTATAGGCCTTCACTTTCATAAGTTCTTTTTATACAAGCATTGAATAGACAACACATGGATCTGAAACTTCAGGAATGGTTTAAATGATTTGTTTGCCCAGGCCTGCTGTGTCTCAGCCTTACAACCAAGGAGCAGTGAACCTATCAGGGCCACACTCTGGCTACCCCCATTATGGGCACCCTCCCACAGTGCAACAGGTCACCAACCAGATGACTGGGATGAACATCACCTCTGGACCACCAACTCCAGCAGGGCCAGGATATGGTATGGATGGATTTATTTTAGAGTGTAAAGTAACTGGAATAATGATGAAATAATGTTGATGGGCATGTGAGAGATCTGAAGAAATTGTAAATGTGTGTCCTGTCAAATTATGATAAAAAAAACACTGTTGTTTTCTCTCTTCAGTAACACCTCATAGCTCCCAGCCTTCAGTCAGTACACCCTACTCAGCTCCACCTCCACCCACCTATACCCAAGCCCCTCCCCTTGCGCCATCTGCTGCCACACAGCCACTGCCTCCCAGTGGCCCTGCAACTCAACAGCAATACTATGGAGGTCCACCACCTCCTGCTCAGCAGCCATTCAATTCCTCTCTTCCCCCAACCTCACAACATCAATTCACCTCCTCTGGACCACCACCACCGCCTCCTTCTCAGCAGACCTTTCCTCCCTCCTCCTTCTCAGGCCCTGTGCCTCCACCCAGCCAAGTTCCTGCTCCCCTAGTGTCCCAGCCACAACAGACCTTCCCCCCAACCCAGCCCCCTTTCTCCTCAGCACCTCCACCTGTTGGCCAGCCAGCCTACCACTCTGGTCCATCACATCCTGCCCAGAGCTCCTTCCAACCCAGAGCACCCCTTCCTTCCTCTCAGCCTGGATCTTTTCCTCCTCCAGGGCCTCCTCCCATATCATCTTCCTCCAGCCAATACCCAGGCCCCATGCCACCACAACAGCAGCCCCCTCCATCCCAACCATCTCCTTATCACTCAGATCCACCTCCTCTTAGAGCTCAGATGCCTCCCACCTCCATGGCTCAAAGCAACCACCTGCCTCCAGGACCTCTTCGCCCACCGGGCCCTCCTGGGCCCTTGCAGCAGCCTCCATCTCAGCCTAACATGCAGGGAGGGTACCCTCCTCAGCAGAATGGTGAGGAAACTGGTGTTAAGTTGAACTATTCATTTTGCTCAGTTGTTGACCTGTTTTCTTCTTCTCTTCAGGTGCTTTTGGGCAGGTGAGAGGCCCTCAGCCTGGCTATGCAGCCCCTTATCCTGGGCAACCAAACTATGGAACTCCTGCACCAGCACCTGCTCCTGCCCCACCTGCACAGAAAAGACTTGATCCAGATGCCATTCCTAGTCCGGTGAGCAAACAAACACATTTACCGCTTCACCCAACATTTCCTTCTTTACAGAACCTTGTTGATCTCTGTCCACCTGTGTTGAGAACACAATTGGGTACAGCTATAATATCTAATACAAACCAATACAATTGTTACAGCATCAAGTCCACTTTCAGGATGGCAGAATTTGTAATATTTTGACTCCGATATCTATCCAAGTAGAGATAAATAAAAATAGAATTACTTTGCAGTATGTCGTCATCCAATGTAACACCACCATCAACTATGCATATAATTTATTAACAATACAAAACAATATGTACAATTAAATTATACTACTATAAACTTATAATGAAGAGACACAATACACAGGGTTGCAGATCAAGATGAAAACATACAGTGGTCTGTATGTTTTCATCTGCTGGTCAATGTCAGCAGATGATCTCAGACAAGCACGCCATGTGTGTACCTTCCTTCTTATTTTTCCCAGCTTTACAGAAATCTAACGGTATTTATTGGTTTGACGGTGTCTGTATATTTTGTATACCTGAAGTGCTTTTTAGCATGTGTGTCATTAAAGCTAATGCTGTAAGAGAAAATGCATCTATTTGTGCCTGACTGTCATGTACAATACTACTAATGTATAATTAATACTACTGACCAGTTTCTGTCTGAATAACAAAAGTGTTGCTTACTACTCTGCTCAGTATTAACTGAGGTTTTCGCTTCTCACACTATTTTATCTTCTCACTCTTTGTATTTATTTATTTACCTTGTCCTGTTTTGCACAATGTGGTGGACAAACTTTTGAATGTAAAGCAAGCGTCTGACATGCCGGCTGTGCAGAAATCACGACATAGAATAGATCCAGATGCTATCCCCAGCCCAGTAAGTTTCCTGTGTGCCTGCCTATTCCTTTGCTTCATCCTGTCATCTCTACTTGCTTTTCATTTACCTGCAGTTTACATTCTCCTCTTTCCCTTTAACCTTGTTAAGTCAGTCATATCCACAATATGAAAGCTCTCCTGTCAACTAAAACGATGATAGACTTATATGTGCATGTTGTAGTCATCCATGATCATTTGTATCCAGGACTGGTAATATATACTGACGGCGCGACTGCACTACACATTTATTTAGCTCTTTTTCAATACTCCATCAGCAATGATGCTCACATAAAATTGCTACTGTCCAAACACAACAATACTGAAAGTAACCTGTTTCACCACTCTCATCATCATCTTAGTTTTGAAAAAGTTAATCCTTAGATTTTAGTTTATCATTTGTTAAGCTGAAACAGCCTCACTCTTAATCCTTTCCATATAGCATTTTGACCTACCCACAATTATTTGGATTAATAGCATGCCCTTATAAATCCTGCCATTTTTCTGGGAGATTTTTCCCCCACATCTACACATGGTCCACGTGGTGGACCATGAATCTACACAAATGGCTTTAGCATGAATTTGCACCACATATCAGTTTAATCATGGTTGAACCATGATTTCTTTTTTTTTCTTTTTTTTTTTTTTGGTCCACAGATGTTGACATATTATCTGAGTGTCTTGCATGTGTGTGTTGTGTGAAAGTCCTCTTATGTGGTCAGCCTTCTTGGACTGTAAGAGTCCAGAGGATGTATACATTCATGAGCATATTTTTGTCTCCGTCTTGTTTACAGATCCAAGTAATAGAGGATGACAAGGCAAAGTGCACCGAGCCATTCACCACAGGGGTCAGAGGGCAGGCTCCACCTCTGGTCACCACCAACTTTCAGGTCAAAGACCAAGGTAGGTGCCACTTTCTTTAAAGATGCACAAATCTTTCAGCTACTCAGTTAAGAGAGCTTTCCCTTATACCCTCCAAAGCTGTCACAGAAAATGTAACTTGATCTTATTAAAATACATAAAGTGGAGATGGTGGCATGAACTGATCGTGATACTTATGGAATAATGGTGTGTGTTTAGGGAACGCCAGTCCCAGGTTTATTCGCTGCACTGCGTATAATATG
Organism: Brachirus orientalis; assembly: GCA_016785285.1. Taxonomy (NCBI): domain Eukaryota; kingdom Metazoa; phylum Chordata; class Actinopteri; order Pleuronectiformes; family Soleidae; genus Brachirus; species Brachirus orientalis. Next base: position 2,750,097 of record JAFBJR010000123.1, read on the forward strand.
CCTTGTACAGCTGATATGGCCAAGCAGTCTCAAGTGCCAATGGCTGCCGTCATCAAGCCCCTCGCCACGCTGCCGCCAGATGAGGTGAGTCCCTTTGCTGTTCACTTTCTCATGTCTCCAGATTTGTAGATGTAGGCCCATTAAATTAATGTTATTCCTTTGATATAGCTACTTCTTATTATACAATCAGAGATACATTTGTTGGGTTTTTTAATAGCACTTTTTGGGTATATATTTGAATAGATTAAAGTTTGTATGCTCTAGAGCTTTATCTTCTGTTGAGATTTTCCTAACAGTTGGACAGTGTAGACCCCGAGATTATTTTTTTTTTTTTGTCCAAAATAAAGAGATTAGTGTCATGGTTGTGTCTGATATGTGATTATTATCACAGGATTCCTGGAATGTCATGCTGATAATCTTGTTTAAATATCATAAATGTGGGAGGGGTGCATGAATTATTTCGTGCATTTGTCATAAGTGATACCAATAACCATTTGGACTGGATTTGTTTTACATTACATCATTCTGGCAGGAAAAAACAAATAAGGGAATAGAGGGTCTAAATCAAAACTAGTTACTAGATATGGCACTCATTACGTTCTGTTTTTCTAATTATGATCACATGAAGTCGCCACTAAATTGTGGTTATCCTACTCCTTTTGCAGACTCCTCCCTACCTGGTGGACCATGGAGAGGGTGGTCCAATCCGCTGCAATCGTTGCAAGGCTTATATGTGCCCATACATGCAGTTCATAGAGGGAGGACGGCGTTTCCAGTGTGGTTTTTGTAGCTGTGTCACAGAGGGTGAGTGTGTGTCTGTGTTCATGTAATTGTGCAATGAATGCATAACCTCTCTATGGTTTTCCAAACTGACTGATATTTTAACATTCTTTTTTCCAATAGTGCCTCCACATTACTTCCAGCATCTGGACCACACTGGTAAAAGGGTGGACTGCTATGACAGGCCAGAGCTTTCTCTTGGCAGCTATGAGTTCCTGGCCACTGTTGACTATTGTAAGGTAAGACCTGGTACCAAGTTACAGCTCCCCGAATTCTCTATTCCTAGTCTCTGGAACAGAAGCTTATTTTTTGTGTTTTATGACAGGTTAGAATGATATTGTCAAGAATATAGCCATAACAAGGATGGCCCAGGCAGTATCAGCACTTGGTGGTATCTGTTAATCAGCAGTGTAGTTAGTTGCTGAAAGCAAAGCCTGTAGGCTACTGTCTTAATTGATGCTTGGTGTGCATTGAATTTAATGGGCGTCATTTTTTTTTTGCAGAGTAGCTAACAAAATACTGTTATCCTAATGGGCACTGAATCACTATTGATGACAAATTTTCTCTGAAATTCACTCACTCATTTTCAACCACTTTATCTTCCACTGAGGATAAAGTTGGGGGGTCGCTGGTACCTAGCTCCAGCTGACATAGGGCGAGAGGCGGGGTACACCCTGGACAGGTCCATCACAGGGCCACATAGATACAGACAACTGTTCAAATTTTCTCTGAAATTAAATATTAAAAATGTAATATGCATGTAAATTAATTTTTTATCTGTTTCTGGCATCTTGTCCTTGGTTTTAACAAACAAATGTTTCAGGCCAAGTTGATTTTATTGATGCAACAAGCTCTTACTGAATCAGTCAACATAAAATACAATTCTACCTCCAGTTTCTGTGTGGCTACTATATTGCTGTGATTTTCACATCTTTATATGTTGTCCTTTCTTTACCAGAACAACAAGGTCCCTCAGCCTCCAGCCTTCATCTTCCTTATTGATGTGTCCTACAATGCTGTGAAGAGTGGCATGGTCCACATTGTCTGCCAGGAACTCAAGACTCTTCTAGACCACCTGCCCAGGTACTTAAACACAGAAACGGAAACTCTAAAGAAAAAAAAAGCAATTATACCATTTAAATAAATACTCAAGAAAAGACTGGAATAGTCTTGGAAGCTGCTAGGAATGACATAATATAAAGATATTAAGATTGCAATTAGGAAGGAAAGTTGTAATGACAAAAAAAATGTTAAGGAAGAAAAAGAATGGAATGAGTTGATTAAGAAGATGAAATAAAGCAAATCACAAATTATGAAAAGAAAGAAGAATGGGTGGAATAAAGGAAATGTATTTTCTCGCAAAATGTTATTCTCCCATGCTTCATGTAGTGAAACCTTAGCTTTTCTTCCATTTTCTCCTCTGTTTCTGTCTCCAGGGAGAACCCAGAAATGGATTCTGTGGTGCGGGTGGGTTTTGTCACCTACAACAAAGTTTTGCACTTCTACAACGTCAAGTCAACTATGGCCCAACCCCAGATGTTGGTGGTGTCAGACGTATCAGACATGTTTGTACCCCTGCTCGATGGTTTCCTGGTCAACGTAAAGGAAAGCAGGCTAGTTATTGAGAGGTGAGCAGATGTATAGAAGACATTCACACATAAACAGATTCATGAGGTGACTGACTATAGACAGAAAAAAGTATCCGATTTAATGATCTGTTATTTATTATTTTCAGTTTACTGGACCAGATCCCAGAGATATTTGCAGACACTAGGGAAACAGAGACAGTCTTTGGACCTGTGATCCAGGCAGGACTGGAGGCATTGAAGGTAACTGCCTGGGAAAGTTTGTAATAATAACAATGTTTTTTTTTTTTTTTTTTTTTTTTTTTTTTGTCCTGTTTTAAGGTTTTTGCATTGACCTTAGTACTTTCAAGAATAATTATATTAGAAAGTCTCAGTCTACACTTTTTAAGTTCTTTGCACTTAAATTTTCTGAAATATTTTAAATTAAATTGATTTGTTATTCTGTGATATTCTGCGAGAATGCAAAGATATGTTTGACGTCTTTCATGCAGCAAAGGTTCAAGGTTTTAAATTAAAAGTACAAAAATGACATACAGAGCAAGTGATTCATGACTAATAATTTGAATAATATTGTGTTTTCTTTTCTTAGGCTGCAGATTGTGCTGGGAAGCTGTTTGTGTTTCACACTTCGCTGCCCATCGCAGAGGCTCCTGGAAAACTAAAAAACAGAGAGGACAAGAAGCTGATTGGGACAGATAAGGAGAAGGTAAATATGAGTATACCAACTTATAATCAAAAAAGAGGCTATACACTGAGTCTTCTCCCTCTTCTGTCATCCTCAGTCTCTGTTCCAGCCCCAGGTGAGTTTCTACAACACTCTTGCTAAAGAGTGTGTGGCTCAGGGCTGCTGTGTCGATCTTTTCCTTTTCCCGAACCAGTATGTGGATGTTGCCACGTTATCAGTGGTTCCTGTCTCCACTGGAGGTTCAGTCTACAAATACACCTACTTCCAGGTGAGAAGGCATTTTTTTTCTCCTTCAGTCTCACTGAAGCTATTCCTGTTTTACTACTGTATGAGTTTATTTGACCTGCATCTGTTAACTGAGTTTAGTTATGTTCTGTAACTGTAAAATTCTGTTTCTTTTTTATCTTTTCTCTTTTTTATTTTTTGCTTTATTTTGTTTTTCTTAGGCCCAAACAGATCAGGAGCGGTTCCTGAATGACCTCAGACGAGACATTCAGAAACCAGTAGGGTTTGATGCCGTCATGAGGGTGCGAACCAGCACAGGTGGGGCCTGCACCAATTAATAAATCAGTCAGTCAATCAATCAATCAGTCAGTTGATATATAGAGAAAAATGTGTCAATATACTCTCACCCTCTCCTCCTTTAAGGTATCCGAGCGACTGACTTTTTTGGCTCCTTCTTCATGAGTAACACCACAGATGTAGAGCTGGCAGGCCTGGACTGTGACAAGGCCATCACCGTGGAGTTCAAACATGACGACAAGCTCAGCGAGGAAACAGGGGCTCTCATGCAGGTGTGTAAATAATACAGACAGAAAAAGATAGAAACAGGGGAATCTCAATAAAGTTAACTCATTTGTAGTGAAATACCTACCTTTTTTTTTTGTCCGTAGTGTGCTGTGCTTTACACCAGCTGCAGCGGTCAACGACGTCTCCGCATCCACAACATGGCAGTTAATTGTTGCTCTCAACTGGCTGATCTCTACCGCAATTGCGAGACCGACACAATCATCAACTTCTTCTCCAAATATGGTGAGGGTGGCTCACACAGTGCTGCAGGGAGTTTCTAAGTCCAGTTGTAATTAACTTTAAGTTAAAGATTGTTTAAGTTTGATCAGTGCAACACACTTTATATGTAAAAGGCCTTTTAATTTATATTATTTTATATTCTGTTCACTTCTAAATGGCTCTGATGATGAATATTTTTAATCTATTTGTTTATTTGTGTGTGTGGCAGCTTTCCGTGGTATCCTGAACAACCCCACCAAAGCAGTGAGAGAAACTCTGATCAATCAGTGTGCTCAGATTCTGGCCTGCTACAGAAAGAACTGCGCAAGCCCCTCGTCAGCTGGTCAGGTACTAACAACATAACACACCTATCACATACAGACCCAGCAGACATCACATTCACAACCCTTTATTTTGGTTTCCTGTTTTAATTTTCAGTGGTTAGGTTTTTCATATTATTTAGACAGCGTTCAAGACTTGCAAAGAGTCTGAGACTTCTCAGACTTACATGTGATTCATTAGAAAATACAAGTCGGTTGACTTGCCAACATTTTGAAAACGTACCATTATAGACTATGGAGATGAATAACATAAGATAATATTTGTCACAGCTATCTGCAAAATGTTGTTTTCATGCCTCTCAAATGTGATTGTTTTATTATTCATAAATGATAAACTGAATAAATTATTCAATAAAAAATTAAAGTTTAATTGTAATTGTAGTGTCATTGCATGGGCATACAATTAGTCATTTTTTGGGAATAATAGTTGAATAATTGAAAGGGTATTTTGCAGCCTTAAAGTGGTCATCTAAATTATCATTTACTCCAATATTTGACCAACAAATGACTTTAAAAAAAACTTTATTCTGAAGGACAACTTTGTTTTCATTTGCATCCTCATTTTGGACCTTGATTTCAAATAAACTGCTCCATAAGTCAAGAATGGACTTGACACTGGTTATCTCACAAAATGGTCACATGCAAGAAATATACACTACTCACAATAAGTTAGGGATATTGTTGTTTAACAAAAATTGACAGTCAGTAGCAGCTTGACTTACTGACAATTCCACCTTTTTTATACCCACAGAATGTTGAAATTGATGCCACTTTGAAAGGGTATGACATCCACTGAGTCTCTCACAATATCCCTAACTTATTGTGAGTAGTGTAATATGTAATAAGCTTTTTAAAAAAAATACTGAAAGTTGCTTTCTTGGTAATTACAAAAATTTGAAAAACAATTTTAAAACATGCTAGAAGCCAGTACAAAGAGACCCAAACTGGGGTGATATGTGTATCTGTACAGACCGCAACCTATCTACCATATCCATTTAAAACAGTCCAAACAGTCAACAGGTTGCCTTGATATGTGACCTTTGTATTTGTGTGTCCCCCAGCTAATCCTCCCTGAATGTATGAAGCTGTTACCAGTCTATCTGAACTGTGTGCTGAAGAGTGATGTGCTACTGCCAGGAGCTGATGTCTCACTGGACGACCGGGCTTACCTGAGACAGCTGATCAGCTGCATGGATGTTGCAGACACCCATGTCTTTTTCTACCCCCGTCTGCTGCCATTGGTGAGAACAAGTTGGAGGTCTCATACTTGAAACCTGAACTGCAGTTTATTGAACACTAACCTGGAGATGAAACATATTCTTCTAATACTTTTTCTGTCCTACAACTTTCCAGATGAAGGTTGAAAGCGGGTCTTTGCCAGTAGCAGTGAGGAACTCGGAGGAGAGGCTGTCGAAAGGAGGAATTTACCTCCTGGAGACTGGGCTCCACCTTTTCCTGTGGGTGGGAGCCAGCGTTCAGCAGGAGCTGCTGCTCAATATCTTTGGAACGCCGAGCTTCAGCCAGATTGACCCAAACATGGTGAGAGAAAATAGATTTTCTTTCCAGATGTGATTGTTGTTGACTTGTCCTGTGCTGGTGGTTTAATTTTGTTTGTGTTAGTTTTCAAAATCACACACAAACAATGATCACACACGGCCCTTGTGCCAATATGGAGGGGTTCTGCATGTCAGTACTTTTTATTTCTTTACATCTCATTGGTTGGTGTTATTCTTGGACCAGTAGTAGGTAGGTAGACACTTGAACGTAGATTTTCTGATCTATTGAACTGAATTGTGATAATTATTGTTTTTTAGCTAAACAATAGGGATGTGCAACGATTTTCAAATATTCAAATACTAGTATAGTATAAAAGTAGTACTCGGTAGTATACAAGTATAAAAAAATCATCTTGTCTGAAAAAAAATTTAAAGCGGGTTTGCTTCTCTTGAGCGGCAACTTACACCTGTAGATCTTAGCAGTGTCACAATGGCATACATCGCATCCTTCTTGGATCCGAGGCACAAACACCTGAGGTTCACAAAGGATGGAGTTAAACCTCCTGTGCAGGCAAAGGTGTGTGATCTAACGAGCAGCTCAGTGGTCGTGGGTTCGACACTTTTTGCTGTGCATCGTTTTGACAGACGGGATTTTAAAATACCATTATGGTCTATTTTTTATCCGTCATTTAAATTTTTATTTATTTTAATAATAATTACACATTTTATGGAGCCCCCTTGGTGACATTTGAACCATGCATGTACAGATCCGTTCACCTTTTCTGCTTTGCACAAAGACACGGCGGGTGGAACCAAAGATCTCATATTTGGACTGATCAGACCAAAGCACAGATTTCCACTAGTCTAATGTCCATTCCTTGTGTTTCTTGGCCCAAACCAATCTCTTCTACTTTTTGCTTTTCCCCAGTAGTGGTTTCTTAGCAGCTATAACAGTCTCCTCTGAACAGTGTTTCAGTGTCGAAACCACCTGTCCTTCCTGAATGCCTCTGCTCTGTGTTTTAGACAAGTCTACCCGAGCTGGACAACCCTTTTTCACAGAGACTTCGAGAAATCATTGAATCCTCCAGAGCACAGCGATCACGATACATGAAGGCAAGTTTTCTCTTTTCCTCTTTTATTATTACCTGTGTGATTTTTTTTTTTTCTCCTCTTTTGTATTCTTATCTCTGTGCTATGTTAACCTTTAGGTGCTCTGTTACTTGAATACCTGTATTAATATCCGAACATTCTTGGTATAATCATATAAAATGTGTGTTTATCTAATTTCCTTTGACCAAAATTCTTAATTCCTGTGTCATCAGATTTTGCATGACTCAGTTTGTTCACACAACAATGTTGACGAAAAAGTTCTGCAAAAATCAATCGCCCAGTGCTGGGGTTAAGGTGTCAGAGTTCATGAACTTTAAATCTGTGGAGATAAAGATTTATATATTTTATATATAGGACCTGACAGACTGAATATGTCTGACCCTTATAGTGCCCCCAGGAGCTTTTCACCTTTTGGAGTATGGAAGCGGGCATTGGTCAGGATCCTGCAGTATCTCGATCTTCAAATTTCTAATAAACTTTTCCTCATTGTTCTCCAGAGAGTGTTTACATATTGCAATAAGATATTAAAGTTAGTAATGGTTTGATTCTTTAGTTGATAGGGAAGTGATCACTACACAAGTGGAATCCATTGCCTGTGGATTCCCATCTGTCCATTTCCTGTGCTTGCTGTGATGAATTGCCTGGCATATTGCCTGGTATTGTGTTGCTGCTTTTATACGTCCATGGATTTGAACGGTGTAGCTTCCTGTGAAAATGGCATTGATTTGATTCCAAGTGTTTTCATAGTGGGATTGTGTGACATCAGCCACCAGAGCTCTATTGACTGTTTATTAATAATTTAATTTCCCAGATGTGATAATTTGCTAATTTTCTCTTGGATGTTCTTGACAAATTTACTGATAAACTGGTTTCTGCACAGAATATGGCCACTCCCCTTCCTACCTGCTACCTCTCTTTCTCATGATACTTTCGCTTTCCTTTTGCTTGCAGCTGATGGTGGTGAAACAGGAAGACAGAGCTGAGCTGATATTCAGACACTTCTTGGTCGAGGACAAGAGCGCCAGCGGGGGAGCGTCGTATGTGGACTTCTTGTGTCACATGCACAAGGAGATTCGCCAGCTTCTCAGCTAGGCCCCCAGAATTCCCTTATTTACTTGTATGACCCAAACTGACCCTTTCTTGGTTGAACCCCCCAAAAATAATCGAAAGAAAGCGCTTTATATTTGTGTTTGTTTGTTTTTTTTAAACCTAACAAACTGAAGCTCTCTTTGCTGTCTGCCACAGACCAGCTGGTGGATCATGGTGTGATTGATACTGTGCGTGTCTGTGAGTGTGTGAGAGAGAGAGAGAGGAAGAGGATCTGATGGTAACAGAGCTTTACTCTGCCTCAAATCTACTGCTCCAACACAGCAGGAGCAAAATAACTGACGAGAGAGTTGCGTGTAAATACACAAGTGAACAATTGCATGTATGCAGCAGACTTAGTGAGTGATGGCAACGGCTCTCAGTGTGCTGTCTGTTACTGGCACTGAAAAGCTGTTGTGGGTGCATAAGTGACCCTCAGATAGCAAACACTTTTTATATGATTGAGTCCAAATAGAGTGAAGGACTTTGACTCACAAGATATAAATGGAATATATTATGTTCTTTCTGTCTCTTTCCCCAGTTAATCTTGGCCTTGGTACCCTCTCCCCACACTCTGTGTTTGTTTCTTTCTTCTTTTCTGTTTTTCCAGATGATGGGATTAGTTGCCCACTGCCCAATACCCATTAATTTCCTGGTGTGGATCAAGGTGAATTTCAGCTCAGCAGTTTTCCCATCTGCAAATATACTGAATATTAAGATACACTGTAATTGGGATAATGCAGCTTTGTTTAAATTGGTTCTAGTTGAGTTTCCTTTGTTGCTCATGGATGAACCACTCATGCATTTCAAACTGCTGATGTGTTTCCTCTGTTGTGAAAGTTCAAAGTCTACAGCACTGTCAAAGGTCTGAAATTAAATAAATGAAGAATTATGAGGGTGAAAGAGAGAAAGACAAAAGGGGAAAAATGAATTATGTGAACTGGCTTCAACACTTGAGAGATTGGAAATCAATTTCTGTGGATGAGTCTGTCTGGTGGTGTATAGTGCTGCATACTTTATATGAATGAAAAGTATTGATGTCTAGATTTCCAGCAGACAGACAGAAGCATATGGCTGATAAATGGATATCAGATATAATGTTTGCAAGCTTTGAGTTGTCTCCACACTGGCAATGTTCAGTGTGTAAATAAAATATATAATCTGTACAGAATTAATAGAAAATAACAATTTTAAAGAACTGCCTGAACAGCTGTGGTTTGTTGATGATTGGTTTCTCTGTCACAAATAGCCCTAAATATAAAATCGTGGCTTTTACTGGAGAGACTGACTTTGTGATCTTTGTCTGTCTGTCTGTCTGTCTGTGTATGAATGTGTGTGAGAGAGAAATGTGAGTGAATGTGAGGTGGGTCCTGGTGAATTTCTCCTGAGGAACAGAGGGATCAGCCACCACACACACACACTATCCATGAAATTATCTTCAGTCCTCTTCATTTATCTCTCTGTTCTTTTTAAGCAGTGACTGGTGTGTGTGTGCGGTGCCCTCTGTTCTATCTTTATGTTCACAGAGATTAATAGACCCATTATCTTCACTGTAATCTTAATTTCTATTCCTTTTTGTTTTTGTTTTTTATTGCCTCTTGGGACTGCTAATAAAATGAGGTTAAAAGTCAAACACCACATTTTGCTTTTCGTCTTCACTGAAGAATCTTTATTTTCTTAAACAATAAAAAAAAAATCATAAATATTTCATCAGAATACATTTTTCTTCTCTTGCTCCACTGGTGAAAACCCTTTTAGCTTCCTGACTAGTATCATACATAGTAGTTGCACATCAAAATCATTACCAATATAAATTGTAAAATTCTTTGACAACAAACTAATGTAACATCCACCAACTCATCGCACTGATAATCAGACACTGTAAATAATAAGTCTTTCTTTATTTCTTTCTTTTTTGAGCAGTGTATTTCACATAGATAAAGCTGTTACTTTTGATGATGATCATGGCAAAAGCAGGAACAGATATTTCTTTTTGGACTGAAGAATGTAAAGCGGTTCAGTGTAAGTACTGGAGGTTATTTAGCACAGGCAGATTGTGGAGCCCACCCATCCAAGCCAAAACCCTGGGTAAACGGGCTCTGTAAAGCATGTATGGAAGGTGTGGAGGAGGGCAAGTGAGCCACTGGAGACCTGGTAGAAGGACAGCATCCCTGCTGACCAGTCCAGAAAGACTCCCACTTTATTGGAGCTGATTGTAACAGTTAAAGCAGTGTTTGTGTCCTTGTGTAAAGTTCTGTAGCCACCACTGTTGCAGTGCAGGCTCCAGGAAGAGTCGTTTCGGCCTAACCAGCTGTCGTGACCCTCTCCCGTCCTGTTCATCCTTCTGTAGGCGACTCCTATGAAAGCTCTCCCACACCATTCTGCCTCCCAGTAGCACCGTCCCGTCAGTCCCTCTGTACACAACACCTGTCTCCAGAAATCAAACCTCTCTGGGTGATCAGGATAAGGCTGTGCAGTGCAACGCTTTGCTTTTGTGTTTCCCTCAGATAGAGAAAGGTCTTTGTGTGCAGTGTTTGGGTCCAGGGTAAGTTTCCTGGTATCTGATTAAACACAGTTATTTTTCTGTATTATACTGTTTGTGAATTTCAATACTGTACGTTGATCCGAGCTGCTATTTGAGCACAAAACATTGGTTACTCACATTTCTTTGGGCCTATTTCAATCCTGGATTCATCACACTCTTCAACACTAAAAATAATAAAATATTATTTTTTTACTTACAAAAATATTAATTCTACAATTTATTTTTTCTAATGTTGCTTTTACTTCAGGCAGATCATCCTAGTCTTGTGTCGTGCAATTTGGTAATAGTGTGGTAATAAGGAGATTTTTATTACACTAATACCATGTTACTGAAGTAATTTTCAGGTAATAACATAATTACTATATTATAAAGTGGATATTTAGTCTCCCATATGGCCCACACACATACTGTCATGCTGTTCTAAGCTATTCTATAGTAGCTTTGTGGTTACTATAAAAGAAAAATGGTACTGCCATAATCCTTATTTATTATCATATTATGGCCATATTGTAACTGTTCTGTAATATAAAGTGTTTCCCTTTATATCTTTATCTGCCAACATGTATGTTATTATATTTGTGATAAGATCATTTGGGTAAGCATATATTTTTTTTAAATTAATTTTTAAATATTAATTTATTTTTCTGGCTGGAATGAACAGTGTAGATACCTGAGATTCTGCAGGCTGCAGTGTGGGTCATCCTTCAGTGCAGACAGCAGCTGAAGGCCTAAGGTACCAGGGTAGTTGTAGCTCATGTCTAGCTCTCTCAGACAGGATGAGTTCAAGGCTGATGCCAGGAAGGTGCAGCCTATTTCTGTCACTCTGCACAGGGACAAACTTCAAGGAAAGACACAAAGATATTTCATCCATCTCATCTCCATAACAAGTGACGGCGGCGGGAGAGTTTGCATGTTTGGCTCTGTACTGTATTGCACTGTAATGTATATTGCTTTTAAGTAATTTATCTGGAATGGAATGGAATTTCACTCCGGGGCACTCACTTGAGTATTTCCAGTTTACAGAGAGGATTCCCCAGTCCAATGGAAATTCTCCGAACACCTTCATCCTGAAAGTCATTGTCACCAAGGTCCAACACCTTCAGCTGGCAGGAAGCTGAGCACATAATTTCAGCCAAGGCATCAGAGCTGTGCTCTGTCATGTTGCAGCTCCTCAGTCTACATGAACAGCAAAAAATAAATACCATAAAATACTTAGAGGTAGAAAATGCAAACATCTTATGGCTATGGGAAAATGTTGTTTTAGGTTAAGACCTTAGTGTCTCCAATTTGCTGTTCTCCAGTCCACCAGAAAGCAGCATCATTCCTGAGTCTGTCAGATTGTTGTTGCTCAAGTCCAGGTCTCTGATGTGGGATGAACTGATGCAAGATGCCAACATTTCACAGCAGCTAACAGTCAGTTTACATGCATTTAAACTGCAATAGAAAAAGGCATTATGAGAAGTCAATAACACCCTTCTGTTGGGATTAGATTTACACCATTACTACCAGTGCTGAGATTATTGGCTAATTAACAAGAATTGTATCTGGCAGACATTCCAATTTTGATGGGGTACATGCCACAACACGCTTGATATCAACCATTATCTACATCACTTATCATTTGAAAGTTGTGGGAGCAGCTAGAGCCAACCTAACCGTCACTGGGTAAGAGGCAGGTTACACCCTGGACAGGTCACCAATTTATCACAAGGCCAATATTCAGAGAAAACAAACATTCACGTCAATAGGCAGATTACTTTTTTTCAAATCTAACCTCCATCTGAACATGTAAACCCTAAACAGAAATGCCCTGATTGAACAGAATGCAAAGCAAGAACCTTCTTGTTAGTGCACATTTGAGTATTTTGAAAACTTAACCTACTATATAGAGTATTGAGTATTTGCACCCTGGTAAAATCCACTCCATGCCAGAATTAGTCATTTTTACACACATACATACTAATGAATTAGTAGTAGTGAATTTGACTTCTGCATTTAACCCATCTGTTTTTACACACCATTAGTAAACACACAGGCCAATCACAGGAGCAGTGGGCAGCACTTATCTGCCACCTGGGAAGCAATAGGGGATTGGGTACCTTTCTCACCCCAGGCCTTGGCCCTTGCAGGGGTTAAAGCAGCAACCTATCCTCTTGGCCATGGGCAGGCCCTGTTTCAACAGCCTTATTTGGTGTAGGCTGTTTTCCTCAAATTTCTTGGATCATTCATCCCTAATTCTGAAAAGACTAATGTCATGCAATATCTGCTTTGAGATAAACACTTACTTTGCCACTTGGGCTGTTTTGATGACAGGTAGTAGCCTCACAAGTCCTTCCTCAGACCGGGCGTATTTGCTCAGTTCAAACACAGTCAGTTCTTCCTCTGACGTCAACAGCACAAACACCAGAGTGGACCACTGAGCAGGTGAGAATTTGGCTTCACTGAGAGTGCCTGACCTGAGGTAATTCTGAATCTCCTCCACAAGGGAATGATCGTTCAGCTCATTCAGGCAGTGAAAGAGATTGAGGCATCTATCTGATGATGGACTTGACTTTATCTTCTGCTTGATGTATTTAATGATCTCTGTTCTTGTCCTTTTGCTTGTTCTGTCACTGGTCATTAGGTATTTCAACAGAGTTCGATTGGACTCCAGAGAGAGGCCCAGAAGAAAGCGCAGGAAGATGTCGAAATATCCATTTTCAAAGTGAAGTGCCTTCTCCACTGCTTCTTTATAGAGGGTGAGCTCTGAAGCGTCTCTGAAAAGGAAAAGTATTGAAGCAGATGGCTTCTTTACCAGGACGTTGATGTTTTCATTGTTGAACATGAGGAATACATACAATGCAGCAAAGAACTCCTGAATGCTCAGATGCACAAAGCAGAACATCTGCTCACCCAGTGCCAGCTCTTCACTGAAGATCTGCGTGTAGAGTCCCGAGAACATGGATGCCTGTGAGACATCTATACCATTTTCTATCAGATCTTTCTCATAGAAGATCAAGTGGCCCTTCTCAAGTTCTTTGAAGGCCAGTTGGCCCAGTGAGATGAGGTTAGCTCGGATAGAGTCAGAAGTGGACTCTCTTCTTCCTGACAACCTCTTCTTTGTGCTCTCCACATACAAAGACAAGAAGTATATGTACATTTTTGTGAGAGTCCTTGGCGTGTCTTTAGTGTCTGCTGTTGCCAACGTCTTCTCAAGAACACTTGCCGCCATCCAGCAGAAGACTGGTATGTGGCACATGATGTGAAGACTCCTGCAGGATTTCACATGCATGATTACTCTGTTTGCTAAGTTCCGGTCATCAATTTTCCTTCGGAAATACTCATCTTTCTGCTGGTTGTTGAACCCGCGGACCTCAGTTACTAAATCAATGTACTCCGCAGGGATCTGACTGGAAGCTGCTGGTCGAGAAGTTATCCAAACGAGACTCAAAGGAAGAATTCTTCCCCTGATGAGGTTGATCAGGAGCACTGCAACTTTGGCTGGCTGTGTAACCTCAGACATTATTTCACTTCTGTGGAAGTCCAAAGATAGACGGCTCTCATCCAAACCATCCAGGATGAAGAGGAGTTTGTTGTTACCATGAGTGAAGATTCCTGTGTCTTTTATGTCAGGGAAAAAGACTTCAAGAAGCTCCACTAGGCTGACTTTTTTTTTCCCCATCAGATTCAGCTCTCGGAAAGAGAGCGGGAATATAAAGTCCAGGTGGGTGTTTGCTCTCTCTTTGGCCCAATCCAGAGTAAATTTTTTGGTAGAAACTGTTTTCCCAATGCCAGCTACTCCCCTTGTCATCACTGTTCTTATGTGGTGGTTTCGCCCCGGCAGAGGAACAAAAAGTTGATTGCAGTAGAGAGGTTTTTCCTGGGCCACGTGTATCCTGGATGCTGTCTCAATCTGTCTCACTTCATGCTCCTGAATGACTTCCACACTCCCTCCCTCCGTGATGTAGAGCTCGGTGTAGATTTTGTCGAGGGATATTCTGTTTGCCCCTGTTGTGTTCCCCTCCACCAGGTGGCTGAACTTCCTCACCAAGGCAGATCTAAGTTTCTTTTGACATTCTGGAACTGTAGTGTCTGAAGGAGAAAACGCTTTTGACTTTAGTTTAACTTTGTAAAACTAAGGTTCTCTATTAGCATGTCCAATTCTTACATGCTACGGGGTAATGGGCTGTATGAAACACTCACTTTGAGACTGCAGAGATACACAGCTGTCTGCAGTGTCATGGTTCGGTGCATCTTTTGATGCAGCCTTACACTCTGCAAAACAGGAGCAAAGATTAGCAGAGTAAAAACCCGTGTTAAGATTTAGACCAGTGTTTCCCAAACTTTCTATGTGGGGACATGAGCCACATCTGTAACATTTAATATCTTTTTAAATTTGTAATTTCCACAAGATGTTTGGCAAGTTTACTATGACTTCATTTTATGCAAGTTATTTAAGACATAAAACACAAATTGTGACTATTCTGAAGATTTTTGGAGACCCGACCCC